>SNVD02004242.1:0-200525 GCA_013180625.2 Boswellia sacra
AGCACAGCGGAGGTTTAATCCTCCAATGATGGAAGTTGTCAAGAAAGAAATCCTGAAATTGTTAGATGTGGGTGTGATTTATCCAATTTCGGACAGCCAGTGGGTAAGTCCAATCCAAGTTGTTTCGAAGAAATCTGGTGTTATGGTGGTTAAGAATGACAATAATGAGCTAGTTCCCACTCGTATCCAAACCGGCTGACGAGTTTGTATTGATTATCGAAAGCTCAATTCAGCAACTCGCAAGGATCACCTTCCTTTGCCATTCATTGATCAAATGCTGGAGAGGTTAGCAGGTCATTCTCACTATTGTTTTCTTGATGGCTATTCAGGATATAATCAGATTATCATTGTCCCTGAGGATCAAGAGAAAACTACATTCACATGCCCATTTGGTACATTTGCCTATCAACGCATGCCATTCGGTCTTTGCAATGCCCCTGCCACTTTCCAAAGGTGTATGGTAAGTATTTTCTCTGATTATGTTGAGAACATTATTGAGGTATTTATGGATGACTTTAGTGTTTTTGGTGATTCTTTTGATAAATGCCTTGACAACCTTACCCTTATACTTCAAAGATGTATAGAAACTAACCTTGTTCTGAATTGGGAGAAATGTCATTGTATGGTAGATCAGGGTATAGTTTTGGGACATGTTATTTCTGCTAAGGGTATAGAGGTGGATAAATCCAAGATAGATCTTATATGTTCCTTACCACGTCCCACAAGTGTGCGAGATATTCGTTCGTTTCTTGGCCATGTAGGTTTCTATCGTAGATTCATCCAAGATTTCTCGAAGATAGCATTGCCCCTATGAAGATTATTACAGAATGATGTCGCCTTTGAATTTGATGAGAAATGCAAAGAGGCATTTGAGAAACTGAAGGATCTCTTGACTTCGGCTCCAATAATCCAATCTCCAAATTGGGATTATCCATTCGAGATCATGTGCGATGCAAGTGACTATGCTGTGGGTGCCGTTTTGGGTCAACGAATTGGCAAAATTCCACATGCCATTTACTACGCATCTCGGACTTTAAATGATGCTTAACTTAATTATTCTACCACTAAGAAAGAGCTGCTAGCGGTTATTTTTGCTTTAGAAAAGTTTCGATCTTATTTGATTGGTACTAAAGTAACCGTTTATTCTGATCATGCAGCTTTGAGGTACTTGCTCACAAAGAAAGATGCTAAATCAAGGCTTATCAGGTGGATACTCCTTTTACAGGAATTTGACTTGGAGATCAAAGATAAGAAGGGAAGTGAAAACTTAGTTGCAGACCATCTCAGTCGCATTGTCCATGATAAGAATGCACTGCCATTACAAAAAAGTTTTCCGGATGAACAATTATTGTCTCTAAATGTAGTAGCCCCTTGGTATGCAGATATTGTCAACTACTTAGTTACCAAGAAGCTACTACATGACTTGACTCAAGCTCAAAGAGAAAAGATCAAAGACATTACTAAGCACTACATATGGGATTATCCATACTTATGGAAGCATTGTTCTGACCAAATGATAAGAAGGTGCATTTCTGAATATGAATTTAATTCAATTTTAACCTTCTGTCATTCTTATGCATGTGGAGGTCATTTCGGACCAAAAAGAACAGCCCTTAAAGTTCGTGATTGTGGATTCTACTGGCCATCATTGTTCAAAGATGCATATCTGTTCTGCAAAGCTTGTGACCGTTGTCAAAGGACAGGTAATTTAAGTGCCAAAAATCAAATGCTACAAACCCCTATACTTGTTGTTGAGATTTTTGATGTGTGGGGTATTGATTTCATGGGTCCTTTTCCTTCATCTTTTGGTAATGTTTACATTATACTTGCTGTGGATTATGTTTCTAACTGGGTGGAAGCAAAAGCTATGAGAACTAATGATTCTAAAGTTGTTGTAGATTTTGTGAAATCTAACATTTTTGTGAGATTTGGAACACCAAGAGCCATGATAAGCAATAGAGGGACACATTTCTGCAACCGATCATTTGAAGCCTTGCTCAAGAAATACAACATCACTCACAAGGTGTCTACTGCATATCATCCACAAACTAGTGGTCAAGTTGAAGTTTCAAATCGAGAAGTCAAGTCCATTCTCGAGAAGACAGTGAATCTGAACCGAAAAGATCGGAGCCTACGATTGAACGATGCACTTTGGGCATACCGAACTGCTTACAAGACACCTGTTGGTATGTCTCCATATAGGTTAGTCTATGGTAAGCCATGTCACCTTCCAGTAGAGCTCGAACATAAAGCATGGTGGGCAGTAAAGCTTTGTAACATGGAGATGGATGCTGCTGGAGAACAAAGGAAGCTTCAACTGCAAGAATTGGAAGAACTTATAAATGATGCCTATGAGAATTCCAGAATTTACAAGGAGAAAACTAAGGCATTTCATGATAAAATGATCTCCAGGAAGAATTTTGAAGTGGGATAGAAAGTTCTTTTATTTCATTCTCGCCTCAAGTTATTTCCAGTTAAATTACGATCTCGATGGGTTGGACCTTTTGTTATTACTAATGTTTTTCCTCATGGTGTAGTGGAAATCAAGAGCTTAAAAACGGACAAAGTATTCAAGGTGAATGGGCATAGGTTGAAGCTTTACTATGAGAATTTAGTGATGTAGGACATCGATGAGGTACCTCTCTACGAGCCAACTTATCTTGATGGGTGAGGGCAGATAACGTTAGGCTGAGGATGTTAAACCAAGCGCTTATTGGGAGGCAACCTAATGTTTTTCAAAAATAAATAAAAAAGATAAGAAGAAAAGAAGGTAATGATGATCAATTTTTGTGTCTCGAGGAGATTCCTCTCATAGGCTTTATCGAACGTAATTGATCAGGTTTTATCTCTCTTTGCCTTCTGTCTCATTTGTTTCTTTGTTTATTTTTGACTTTTGTTTGCTATTGTGTTTTTATTTCTTTTATGCGTCTTTATTTTATTTTGTTTTCTTTTCGTTTGTTTTGTTTAATTTGATTTTTTTTTTTTTATTTTATTTTTTATTTTTTTTATTTATTTTTTTATTATTATTTTTTTTATTTTTTTTTATTTTCTTCTGTACTTCCGAACCTTCTTTTGTGCACCAGCTTGAGGCAAACACCCAAACGAACTGAACCATGCCCGAAGGTTTGAAACGTGCACATCTTGGAGAAGAACAGACTCAATAGCATTATCGGTAATATCTCTCTTTTCTTCTCTTCAATGGATGCCGATATCTTTCTGTCGAACCTTCGTAAATATTTCCCTTCACTTCCTCAACATGCTGTGTTTAAAATTTTAAAAGTACGGATGACTAGGGACTTTGGGCAATTGATGCGCCTAAAATGTGCCTAGCTACGATAATCCGGTATGCTTATTGAAGCCAAGGTGAGATTGGGTCAGGTTGAGCCTGAACATTAATCTCGTAAAATCCTCCTGGTCTAGGAAAAAGCTACTACGCCAAAAGGCGAAGAGCGAAAAGGTTACAAGTATGTTATAAATGTGCTGATGGAATTGTAACCAGACTTGTCGTTCATTAGGTTTTGTGTCCAGGAATAGAGAAGATAAACTTTCATTTATTAAGAATGGTTTGAGTAATGAGTCGCTAGATAATGTTTTATTAACTCTTGAGTCACATTCTTGTGGACTTGTTCAGCGTGAATTACTTAATTTATGGACATAATTTCGTGATGAATTGCAGTGTTATAGTCTAGGGAATCTGACTAAAAATGACCCTATTTGCCAGTTTATAAGAAAACTGGATGGGAAGCAAATCCCCGACTCATAAAAGGTGTTTCAGCCGTTACTGGACGTAAAACCAGAGGAAATTGAGCCACCTCCAACTACTTGTATATTTGACATGTGTTTGTTGTGGTCAATTTTTTTTTCTTGGTTCGTTTGATCTGATTATCAATGTTGTTTTTGTGTTGTTGTTGTTTGTTGATTTTGGTTGTTTTAATTTCAAGTTTTCTTTTTGACAAACCATATGACTACCCTATGGCATAAGTACACGTGGGAGATAAGTGTGGAGGTTTTGTCAACCTCCACCGAAAGTATATCTGTACTTTCCATGCTTCACGTGGGAGACAAGTGTGGCGATTTTGTCAACCTCCGCGAAGTATATCTCCATTTTTTCATTGGTTCACGTGGGAGACAGTGTGTAAGTTTTTATTGTTTATTCTTTTTTTGTGTAAAAACCTCACCGAAAGCCTATCTAATTTTTTCAAATCTTGGGGCGATAAATCTGCATCGAGCAACCCCCACCGAAATTATGTCTCCATGTGTCAAATTTAAGAGTTTCACGTGTGTGTATATATCCATTCTCCATATTTTCAAATGTCATTATTATAACCTGTCTTACACTTGAAAAGCATATTACCTAACGTGCGTCATTGTCTTACACAAGTTAGAGCACTTGTAGAAATGGAGAAAACACCAATTCGGCGATTCTAAAATATATGCATATTTTGTGGATCGCAATTTGGTAAAGTTGGAAAGTTTACAACAGCAGCTCTTGATCTTGGTAGGACATTAGCTGCGAGGGGTATTCATTTGATTTATGGATGGGGTAGTCTTGGGTTAATGGGGTGTGTGTCGACAGCTGCATCCTTGGGAGGAAGTAAAGTTCTCGGCATTATCCCTAAACCATTAGCTGTGCGAGATATCATAGGCAACACAATGGGGGAAGAGTTACATGTCTCTAGCATGCATGAGCGTATTGCACATATGGTTGTTAAGTCCGATGCATTTATAGCTTTGCCTGGTGGTTATGGTACATTAGAGGAGATATTTCAAATCACCTCTTGGGCACAGCTAAACATCCATCGGAAACCCATTGGTTTTTTAAATGTCAATAATTTTTTTGATGGTTTGTTGTCTTTTCTTGATCAAGCAGTAGAAAAAAACTTCATCTCACAGTCGGCGAGGCAAATCCTGGTTACAGCTTCACCTGCAGGGGAGTTAATTGACAAATTACAAGAATTCGTCTATTCGCCTGATTCAACAATGGCTCGGATAGATTGGTTTGGAGAAGGCAATAAGAGGCGTAAACTGGATTTAACGCTCCATCTATAATCTCTATCTGCTGGTTTGCTTTGTTTTTGTTTGCTTTCTTTTTATTGTGTTTATTTGAGAGTTTTCATGTTATTTCTTTTGAGCTTTTTCAGGTTATTTCTTTCGTCCCAGGTAATATTTTCTAATCTCGGTTTTTAGAGTGGTGGTTTAAAAAGTTCAAGTCCTCTTGAAACGCATTGTGGATCTCTTCAATCCATAATGGCTGAATAAGGAGGCTAACTTTTAAACTTTTTAGACCCATTCTAACTGACTTGTTTGTGTTTGCTGACTTGTTGGACTTTGTTATTTTATGAGTAAGTTAGTTTTATGTAATTTAGAGTTGTTATGTGTTTTAGTCTTTATCAGTTTCGATTCAAAAAAAAAATTGTGGAAAAAACTTGAGAATGGCAGAATATGGGGTTTCTTTAACCGTTGAAATGCATTCTCTCTAAATAAATCTGTAGTTTGTTTATTTCATGTTGTTTGAAGTGTCTTGTTTCTTGTTTTGTTCTTCATAATAAAGGTATATAGGCTGGACACCTTAAGTCTGCGGGCTACTGGTCCTAAGGATTGTTGAAATATACAATCTTGACTCAGGTGTAACAACGCCACGTACCTCTTTTCTTGCATTTTGTGGGTCATGATAAGATAATGATTGAATTAAGAATAACTCTTGGAAAATGATAAATGATGCATGGATCTGTGTGCTTGAAATGTTTATTGGTTTTCGCTTTGCCTTTGATTCCTTCCGCAACATTGAGCACTGAGCTATTATCACTGAGTTATTTGTTCACTTAGAGAAAGTTTTTGTAATTTAAATGTTTCTTCAGATTTCAATGAATTCTAGAACTTGTTTGATGGTCACTCGAGGCGAAATCCTAGACTGTGCGACATTGGGGAAATGATTTAGGCCATCTTTGGACCGTTTGAGCCTTAATAGCCAACCTTGACTGAAATTGATCCCTAGTTACCCCTTTGAGCCTCTGTAAGCCTTTTTCTTTGTTAACTTACTAAAAGATTTTCTAACCTCAAATGAATTTGTTCCAAACAGTTTATCCCTTACCTATGAGCATGTAGATCATTCACAATTAAATTTTGAGCTATGTTCTGGTTTTGGGAAGTTAGAGGAGGTTGGAATGTGTCATGAGCAATGCAAGTGAGTTCCATTGTGTTTGAAAAAAAAGAAAAAAAGAAAAAAAGAAAAAAGCCAATCTATACTTATTGCACATACTTACACATTGGGGACAATGTGTTGTTTAAGTGTGGGGGAGGGGAAGTGTAATTAAAAAAAAAGAAAAAAAAGAACAAAAAGAACAAAAGAAGAAGAATAAGAGATCTATACCCTTAAGTGTTCTTAAAAAGAATGAAATAACCAAGTGTGGGGGTGTAGTTTCTTTTGTTTCTACAAAAAAAAAAAGGAAGATTGAGTATTCTAAATAAGTTTGGGGGAGTAACCTGGTGAATTGAAATGAAGTTGTGTTATAGGTTTGAGCTCTACATAGTCTTGAATGATTTATGTGTTTGTGGGTGATTTGAGCCAAATTATTATCCTTTATCGTACCTTCACCCAAGCCAAATGTTACAAGCTTAATAAAGCCCTACTTGATCCTTAGTGTTGTGCTTTTCTACATTAGTGGAGAGTGACTTGAAAAGCAGGCCTATGGAGTTCGTTTATACACACATCCTCACTATTAAATATGATTTATTTTTATGCATAAACTCATCCGGGTTACAAGTGATTAGGTGAGAATGGCTCTACACACACACTTGAGGAATTGAAGTGAAGCAAACTAATCTTTGTAATGAGATTCTTGATCAAGTGCAATGAGGGTATTGGTTTAAAAAAAAAAAAAAATAACGTAAAATATTATAAAAATAAAATAAAAAAAAAACACAGTACATTTTGAAGTTTTTCTGGGTTTAATTAGGATTATTAGAAATAAAGTAATGAAAATGGCACCATTATTAGAAACAAAGCTAGACTTGTTTGCTCAAGGATACAATCAAGAAGAAGGTATTGATTATGAAGAAACCTTTGCACCTGTTGCTAGATTAGAATCAATTAGAATGTTGTGTGCATTTGCATGTTATAAAAATTTTACATTATATCAAATGGATGTCAAAAAGTGCATTTTTAAATGGTTACATTATAGAGGAAGTATATGTAGAGCAACCTCTTGGTTTTCAAAATCATGATTTTCCAAACCATGTTTTCAAACTCAAAAAGGCACTTTATGGCTTGAAACAAGCACCAAGAGCATGGTATGATAGATTGAGCAAGTTTCTCATTGATAATGGTTTCGAAATGAAAAAAGTTGATACTACTCTTTTTGTTAAAACAAAAAATGATGATTTATTAATTGTTCAAATCTATGTTGATGATATTATATTTGGTGCTACTAATGTCTCTATGTCTGAGGAATTTTCCAAGTGCATGCAACAAGAATTTGAAATGAGCTTAATGGGAGAATTAAATTTCTTCCTTGGACTTCAAATAAAGCATCATCAGACATGGGATCTTCATTAATCAAGCTAAATACACCAGAGATCTTCTCAAGAAGTTTGGCATGGATATTTCAAGGACATATAACACACCTATGGGTACATTAACCAAGCTTGACAAGGATGAGAAAGGAAAAGATGTTGAGGTAACAAAATATCGAGGTATGATTGGCTCTCTTTTGTATTTAACTACTAATTGACCTGATATTATGTTTAGTATGTGTATATGTGCTAGATTTCAATCTTGTCCAAAAGAATCTCACCTTAAGGCTGTCAAAAGGATATTTAGATATCTTCTTGGAACCATAAATCTAGGTCTTTGGTATCCTAAGTGTGATAATTTTGTTCTAATTAGTTATTCCGATGCGGACTTTGCTGGAAGTCTTCTTGATAGAAAGAGCACTAGTGGCTCTTGCCATTTTCTAGGACAAGCACTAGTCTCATGGTTTAGTAGAAAACAAAATTCTGTTGCCTTATCAACCGCAGAAGCCGAGTATATTACAGTAGGAAGTTGTTGTGCACAATCTCTTTGGATGAAACAAATTTTAAAAGATTATGGTGTGGTATTTGATCATATTCCCATCAAATGTGACAATACAAGTTCCATCAACATTTCAAAAAATCCAATACAACACTCTAGGACTAAGCATATAGAGATTAGACATCATTTTATTAGAGATCATGTACAAAAAGGTAATATTTCTCTAGAATTTATTCCCACCGATAAACAATTAGCTGATATATTTACTAAACCCCTTAGTCAAGATAGATTTAGCATAATTAGAAGAGAATTAGGCATGTTGGATATGTCTTAATTTTGCTTTAATATGATAATCTTTGAATGGTAGCATATGTTAAGGGGGAGAATATATTTAGGGAGAGTAGTTAATTTGATTACATTTTTTTGATGATAACAAAAGGGGGAGAAATAGTTGGATTGCTTATATTCATAACAAGTGCCATTTTTTTGTTTATTTTTTATTTTGTTTTCATTCTTTATTTTAGATATTATCTGAAAGCAATCAATGGTTTGTCATCATCAAAAAGGGGGAGATTGTTAGCCCTAAGGCTGCATGATAATTTTGATAATAACAATACATATTGATTCATTGTGATTTGCTAACATGTTTATTTATGTGCAAGAGTAATATCATTGAAATAATTGTAAAATCAAGAAGAGGCTTATTAAAATGAAGTGTTGAAGCTAAGGAAAAGACTACATGTTAAAGGCACCAAAGTTTAAGAACAAGGTTTAATTCAAGGAATGTGACACATAAGTAATGTTCAATCAATTGATCATATATTTCTCTACAGATGTCAAAATGATGTGATTCTTGAGCCTTTGGAAAGATTACTCAATTTATAACATTTCATATGTTCTAAATAAATTTAAATTTCAAGTGTAAGGTTGTCCAAATCATCATGCAAGTTGAAAGACAGATAGAAGTAGCTGACATGAGCACTGAATACTATTTTAGACATATCTTGAGCTAGAAAAATTAAAATGACTTGATTCTTATAGAATTGGAAAGAGGACATAATGAGTCACATTTCATATGTTTTGAAGAAATTCAAATTTCAGATGGAAGGCTGACATAATTGACATGCAATTTGGTGGACTGACACAAGAAAGAAAAATGAACTCACATGAGCACCGAATGGTGTTTTGGCCATATATTAAGATAGAGATATCCAAATTCTTTGATTCTTAATGTTTTGAAAAGTTAATTCAAATATGCAGATCTTTTATGTTTTGAAGAAATTCAAATTTCAAACGGAATGCTGACAGAATTATTATTAAATTCGGTGCACTGACACAAGAAAGAAAAATCAAGTCACATGAGCACCGAATGGTTTTTGGCCATATCTTGAGCTACAGATATCCAAATGACTTAATTCTTGATGCGTTAGAAAGCTTATTCAAATTTACAGATCTTTTATGTTTTTCAGAATTTCAAATTTCAAAAGGAAAATTGACAAAAATGGTAGACAAGATTACGGTTTTTATGGTGGGCAGAAAATTTGGAGATGGTGACTTCACTTGATTAAGTTCATCTCATTTGCCTATAAAAGGAGCCCTTCTCCCATGCATTCAGCAAGTGAAGAGAATCATTTATCAAGCAAAAAACAAGAGAAATATCAAGTCTAGAGAGCTTTTATATTCTTTATCAACTCTTTGAAGAGAGTTGTACTTTTGTTGTAAAAATTTTCTTTGTTCTTGTATTGTGGTGAGAGTGAGATCTTCTTGTAAAGGATAAAAGTTATCTTTGAGAGAACTCTTTCCTTGGTGAGATTGTTCATCAAGAAGAACTCTTGGTGTGATGTTATCAAGAGTTGAACGAAGTTTCCTTGGTGAGGTTGTTCATCAAGAAGAACTCTTGGTGTGGTATTATCAAGAGTTGAAGAAAGTTGCCTTGGTGAGGTTGTTCATCAAGAAGAACTCTTGGTGTGGTGTTATCAAGAGTTGAAGAAAGTTGCCTTGGTGAGGTTGTTCATCAAGAAGAACTCTTGGTGTGGTGTTATCAAGAGTTGAAGGAAGTTGCCTTGGTGAGGTTATTCATCAAGAAGAAACTCTTGGTGTGGTGTTATCAAGGTTTGAAGGAAAAAGTCTTGGTGAGGTTGTTCATCAAGCAAGTTGTAAAGATTTCTACAACTTAGTGGAAAGTCTAGCTTGTGGAGCTAGGAGCCGTGGACGTAGGCAAGGTTTGCCGAACCACGTACATCGAGTTTGCACTCTCTCTATCCCTATCCTCTGTACATTTACTTGCACTTGTGATTTTTCTTTATTGCCATTCTCTTGATTGCATTCTATTTTCATATTCTTCACCTATGTTCTTAAAGAAAGATTTAAATAATTTGATCTTTCAAGAAAAGTTTTCTAAATCCGTTTTTATAAATAAAAATCCAATTCACCCCCTCTCTTGGGTTGCCATACCTGGGTCAACAGTCTATTCGCCTGATCCAACAATGCCTAGATAGATTGGTTTGCGGAGGGTATAAAAGGCGTGTAAAATGGATTTAGTGATCCATCTGTAATCTTTATCTGTGGTTTGACTTCACTTTTTTGCTTTCTTTTATTGTGTTTATTCGAGCTGGTTTGCTTCACTTTTGTTTTGCTTTCTTTTTATTTGTGTTTAATTCGAGATTTTTCATGTATTTCTTTGAGCCTTTTTTTTTTTCAGGTTATTTTTCTTTTTGTTCAGGTAATATTCTAATCTTGGAGTTAGAGTGGGTGGCTTTTAAAAAAAAAAGTTTTCAAGTCCTCTGAAAATGCATTGTGGATCTCTTCAATCCATAATGGCTGAATTAGTAGGCTAACTTCTAAACTTTTTAGACCCATTCTAACTGACTTGTTTGTGTTTGCTGACTTGCTAGACTTTGTTATTTTATGAGTAAGTTTAGTTTTATGTAATTTAGAGTTGTTATGTGTTTTAGTCTTTATCAGTTTCGATTCAAAAAAAAAATTGTGAAAAAAACTTGAGAATGGCAGAATATGGGGTTTCTTTAACCCTTGAAACGCATTCTCTCTAAATAAATCTGTAGTTTGCTTATTTCATGTTATTTGAAGTGTCTTGTTTCTTGTTTTGTTCTTTCATAATAAAGGTATATAGGCTGGAAACCTTAAGTCTGCGGGCTACTGGTCCTAAGGATTGTTGAAATATACAATCTTGACTCAGGTGTAACAATGCCACGTACCTCTTTTCTGCATTTTGTGTGTCGATGATAAGATAATGATTGAATTAAGAATAACTCTTGAAAAATGATAAATGATGCATGGATCTGTGTGCTTGAAATGTTTATTGGTTTTCGCTTTGCCTTTGATTCCTTCCGCAACATTGAGCACTGAGCTATTATCCCTGAGTTATTTGTTCACTTAGAGAAAGTTTATGTAATTTAAATGTTTCTTCAGATTTCAATGAATTCTAGAACTTGTTTGATGGTCACTCGAGGTAAAATCCTAGACTGTGCAACATTGGGGAAATGATTTAGGCCATCTTTGGACCGTTTGAGCCTTAATAGCCAACCTTGACAGAAATTGATCCCTCGTTACCCCTTTGAGCCTCTGTAAGTCTTTTTCTTTGTTAACTCACTAAAAGATTTCCTAACCTAAAATGAATTTGTTCCAAACAGTTTATCCCTTACCTATGAGCATGTCGATCATTCACAATTAAATTCTGAGCTATGTTCTGGTTTTGGGAAGTTAGAGGAGGTTGGGATGTGTCATGAGCAATGCAAGTGAGTTCTATTGTGTTTGAAAAAAAAAGAAAAAAAATCAATCTGTACTTATCGTCCACGTACTTACACATTGAGGACAATGTGTTGTTTAAGTGTGGGGAGGGGAAGTGTAATAAAAAAAAGAAAAAAAAAAGAAAAAAAAGAACAAAAGAAGAAGAATAAGAGATCTATACCCTTAAGTGTTCTTAAAAAGAATGAAACAACAAAGTGTGGAGGTGTAGTTTTCTTTTGTTTTCTACAAACAAAAAAAAAGATTGAGTGTTCTAAATAAGTTTGGGGGAGTAACTTGGTAAATTGAAATAAAGTTGTGTTATAGGGTTGAGCTCTACATAGTCTTAAATGATTTATGTGTTTGTGGATGATTTGAGCCAAATTATTATCCTTTATCATACCTTCACCCAAGCCAAACGTTACAAGCTTAATAAAGCCCTACTTGATCTTTAGTGTTGTGCATGTCTACATTAGTGGAGAGTGACTTGAAAAGCAAGCCCATGGAATTCATTTATACGCACATCTTCACTATTAAATATGATTTATTTTTATGCATAAACTCATCCGGATTGCAAATGATTAGGTGAGAATGGCCCTACACACACATACTGGAGGAATTGAAGTAAAGCGAAACTAATCTTTGTAATGAGATTCTTGATCAAGTGCATTATTTTAAAGTTTTCCTTGGGTTATAATTAAGTACAATCTCTGAGGCCTATTTGCAAGTTAAAACATGTGTGTTTTAATTTTTTCTTTGATTCTGTTTATATTTAGTTTTGTTTTAATATCGTTGTAGTTGCTCGAGGACTAGCAAAGTCTAAGTGTGGGGGAATTTGATAGGTGTCTATTTATGTATTACTTTCATATCAATTTGTCCATGTTTCTTTGCTATATTCCTTGGTATTTTTATGGTTTTGTGTGGTTTTGATGTTTGTAGGAGTTTTGGAGCAACTTGCACAAAAATAGAGTAAAACCCTTCATTTTCACCTCTGCTAATCAGCCAATTTCTCGTAGTTGATTGTATCGATATACAATTAACCGGATAACATGCTATATACCATTGAAAAGCCCTCGAAGTCTATTTTCTGGAGAAATTTACGGTTCACGAATTTATGTAGTGTACCGAAAGTTATGATAAAAATGGTATGAGAAGTGTATATTTATAATTCCACATATCACTGTAGCATGTTATTAAATACGGGGACACTGTAGCAGAGTATATAAACATATTTTAGGGTTTTATTTTCATAACTTGAAGAGGGGAGAACGTGGTAGAGGCTGCAGCTCTGGATTCTTTCATTTCTTGGAGTTCTTGAAGGAGAAAGAAAGCTTGGAAAGAGGAAGAACAACAATCCTAAGAGATTTTCATCAAATTTGCTAAGTTTTTCCCTTCCCTTTCATTTTCTGGAATGTCTCCATGTTGTATTGTATTTACCACGTTTTTGAACATGTGTAACTGAATCTGAATTGGTTGAGGGTGATTTCAAAGCCCTTGATATGGTTTTGTGAGTTGATTGTGTAAGAAATTGTTATCCAATTCTCTAATTGAAGTTGCTTGTATTTTCCCATATCTAATGCTTATGATTGCTTACTGATTGTATTTGGAATGGCCAACTGAATATAATCTGGTTGTTGTCTATTGCTAGATTAGAAATCTTGATCCGTAATTGTCATGAATTTCCAATCATTAGTAGCAAAATTGTGATCAGAGATTGCAATTGGAAAATACAACCTAGGTTAAATAATCCGAACCTGTGTGATTATTGCTTAGATCAACCTATCTTCCTTATCGTAATGCTTCCATTGAATTAAACTTAGAGAGCTTGTTCTAGGGTGTTTAATGGATAGAGATTAAATAAAGAGTTGGTTTTATTTAACAACAAAGTAAGGAAAGATTGGGGTAACAAAGCTTGTTGTTATCTACGGTTGATAACTTCAATGCTGTAATTGGATGACAATTCTATGTTAATTCACAAATTCATATCTTGTGGCAGAGAAAGAACCCTTAACCAAGTGTCTCTCATTGATTTTTCACTCCATTTTACTTTGTGTTGTGTTATTGTGCATTTACATTAATATTTCATTTAGTTAATCCATCAACAAAACCCCCCCATTTATTCTGTTGTTGCTTTTGAATAACAAATTCAATTAGAATCAATCCTCGTGGGAACGATATCTACTTATCACTTTATTACTTGTGCGACTAGTATACTTGCTAGTTTCGAACGCATCATTGACTAGAATCCCTACCTAATTAAATCACTTGACAAGAATCTTATATATACACAAAAGTTAAATGTTCACAAAGAAATAAAACATGAGACATTTGTATTGTGGTTTAACTTTGAACCAACTAAGCTACAATTTAACCACAAGTGGGAATTTAGCAGAATATGTAAACATAATAAAAAATTACCTTCTGTTGCTTCCCTCTTTTGTCCTTGACCAATGCAACCTGCCTAGCCTTGCATTGTCTACATGGGGTCGTGCAACCAAGTAAAACATCTTGCAACGAACTTTCTAAGTTAACAAAGGCAAACAAAAATAACCACTTGCAAGAGAATTTGTAGTGAATTAAAATGAAAAATTTGGGACGTAATTAAATCTTAAAAACCAACATAAAGAACTACTTTCATCATGGCAAGAAAATGATTCACAACAATGCAAATCGTTCATACAATTAGATAACAAAGTAATCCCAAGTTTAAGCAAATAGTATTTGAAATATTTCAATATTTACTTTTTAACATTATGTATAAATTTTGTTCTATTTACCTTGGCTATAATATTCTTGTAAGTTAAAACCTCTTTTTCTTTTCCTCCAAAAGTTCAAATGTGTGCGAAATTCTAGTATTTGCTCATTGCTTTCTTTACAAAGGAATAACCATGAGCATTAAAAAATTGGTAGAAAACAACTCCTTTTTTGTAAGGTTAAAACAAAAGCTACATCTTTTGTAAAAGGCAAAAAAAAAAATCTATTTACCAATCAATTAAACTTAATGAGTTATATATAACTAAAGGAACATCAAATGAAAAAGGATAATAAGTGTTTAAATAAAATCAAAGGAAAAAGCATAATGAGTAGTTTTATAAATGTTTAAATAAAATCAAATATATTTATATATATTTTATGTTAAGAAACAAATGTAGTAATTAATTCAGCATTAATTATTAACAGTGAAGAATATATGTGAACGAGACTTTCATCCTGCCAGAGTGTTTATAATCACGACACTATATCAAAACCTCTTTCGAGACTGAATGGATTACAAATGAGCCATAGACACGTATGGAGAAATAGAGTTGCCACCCAATTATTCAAAGGGGAATGAATGGGAGCAATCCGATCCCTCGCTTCAAGACCTAAACTACCTTCATCCCTTTAGAGACGGGTTTGGGAAGTTAGGTACGAGTAGGTATGAGCCATTCGCCTCACCGGATCAAAATCTAACCTCTATTAGGGTATCCAAATAAAAATAGCTCATGTTGTTATACAGTCCACTTAGGGTTGTTCGTTTTATGCACACATTGTTCATTTTATCTTCTTTACGACATGCAAGGTGATATTAAACCAATACAATTTCATATTCATACAAAGAAAGATGGTGGAGAATAGAATTACATTCCTATTCGAACATGGGGGATAGGGAAGATGATTACATTGTTGTTCAAAAAACAAAGTAAATTCTACTTTTAAAATAAAATCCATTCATTCTTTCACAATAAGTCATATATTCAAGTAGTCAAATAATCAATTCGAGACTCAATAGGTAATGAATTCCTTAGCACCATATGTGAGTCTATTCAATGTCTATCAAGCCTCTTTTATGGCATAATTAAAACAAGTATTCTATTATTCTAAGTGATGGTCCCTCACCGTCAATGTGAGTCTACCACCGCTTTATGGCATCATGCAAGTATTCAATTATACTTCTAAACATGGTATGTTCATACATTTAGTTATACGAAGCCATCATCTAGAATCATGGGAAATCATGACAATTATTACTTAATCTATGTTATTTCCTAACATACTTCAAAGCAGTTATAAGTCTTCCTAGCATGATTCTAATCCAATGTTACACTACAAGAAAAAAGACAATAGATGACTGACATTTTATGATAAAAATCATTATATCATATAACGATGATAGAGTCGTGATAGAATTATGGTCTATCAAAAACTTAATGATGTACATGTGATTGATAGGTGTCTATTTATGTATTACTTTTATATCAATTCGTCCATGTTTCTTTGCTATATTCCGTGGTATTTTTATGTTTTTGTGTGTTTTGATGTTTGTAGGAGTTTTGGAGCAACTTGCACAAAAATGGAGTAAAACCCTTCATTTTCACCTCTGCTAGTCAGTGATCTTCTCGGATTTAATTGTATTGATATACAATGAACCCGACGACATATTATATACCGTTGGAAAGCTCTCGAAGTCTATTTTCTGGAGAAATTTACGGTTTATAAATCCATTCAGTGTACCAAAAGTTCTAATCAAAACAGTGTGAGATGTATAGAAATGTAATTCCACAATCACTGTAGCATGTATAATACGGGACACTGTAGCAATTACTGTAGCAGAGTATTTAAACACATTTTAGGGTTTTATTTTGATAACTTGAAGAGGGGAGAACGTGGAGGAGGCTGCATCTTTGGATTTCTCTCATCTCTTGGAGTTCTTGAAGGAGATTGAAGGCTTGGAAAGAGGAAGAACTAAAAATCCTAAGAGATTTCATCAAATTTGCTAAGTTTTCCCTTTCCCTTTCATTTTCTGGAATGTCTCCATATTGTATTGTATTTGTATTCTATCTGAATATGTGTAACTAAATCTGAATTGGTTGAGGGTGATTTCAAAGCCCTTGATATGGTTTTTATGAATTGATTGTGCAAGGAATTGTTATCCAATTCTCTAATTGAAGTTGCTTGTATTTTCCCATGTTTAATGCTTATGATTGCTTGCTGGATTGTATTTGGGTGGCCAACTGAATATAATCTGGATATTGTCTATTGCTAGACTAGAAATCTTGATCCGTAATTGTCTTGAATTTCTAATCATTAGTAGCAAAATTGTGATCAGAGATTGCAATTGGAGAATACAACCTAAGTTAAATAATCCGAGCTTGTGTGTTTATTGCTTAGATCAACCTATCTTTCTTATCGTAATGCATCCATTGAATTAAATTTAGAGAGCTTGTTCTAGGTTGTTTAATGGATAGAGATTAAATAAAGAGCCTGTTTTATTTAACAACAAAGTAAGGAAAGATTGGGATAACAGAGCTTGTTGTTATCTACGGTTGATAACTTCAATGCTGTAATTGGATGACAATTCTACGATTAATTCGCAAATCCATATCTTGTGGTAGAGAAGGATCCCTTAACCAGCTTTCTCCCATTGATTTTTCATTCAAATTTACTTTCTGTTTTGTTATTCTTTACTTGCATTCTTATTTCATTTAGTAAAGCATTCAACAAAAATCCCCCCCTGTTTAGTTTATTGTTTCTGAAAATAACAAATTCAATTAGAATCAATCCTCGTGGGAACGATATCTTACTTATCACTTTATTACTTGTGCGACTAGTATACTTGCTAGTTTCGAACGCATCAGTGATATATTTTTTGTCTATCAAAAATTGATGATAGAATAGTGATAGAAATTAATTATATCAAAAACTTTGTGATAGAAATTTATTGTTGACCGTGTTTGACCAATTTTTAAATTAATAGTTTATTAATTAAAAGCATAATGTAGCATTTTTTATGGTCAAATAATTTCTTTATAAAAATTTATATGCCACTGCAATAGGAAATCGTGCATTTAAACCCAAATTTTAAATGTTATGAAAAATTACACTAATTTCATATTTTGAATTCAAATAAAATAAAGAATTAAAAATATAATGATATCAATTAAATAATATAATTTTACTTTTAATTATAAAATTAAAAATAAAATTGCTAAAAATGTTTAAATAAAAGATAAATTATTGTCTATATGAAAATAATAAAATATTAAATATTAAATTATGGAAAAGTATTTTTTTAAACATGGAAATTGTATGAAATAAATACAATTATTTGTATTTTTAATTTCTTGAATTTACATCAGATCTATGATTAAATGCTGATAAAAATAAAACATTAATCAATAATTTGATATTAGTTATATACATTAGTAGAAAAATAGGATATAGCAACAGTGCTTCCGCAACAAGCACGAAGAGCACGTTTCCAAAGCCTTTTTTAGGTAACGTGCAATGAATGCATGTTGTGATAGAGACTTTCAGCAACATACTTATGTAGTTATATACATTAATAGAAAATAGCATATAGCAACAGGGCTTTTACAACATGCATTAAGGGCATGTTTCCAAAGCCTTTTTTTTGGTAACGTGCGTTGAATGCACGTGGCAAAAACTGATTTTTGGCAACGTGCAACATAAGCATGTTGCTGAAAGTCTCTATCGCAATGTGCATTTTCTATAGGTTAAGAAAAATTAAGCATTTAGCAACGTGCACAAATTGCATGTTGCAACAATTTTTTTCTTATGAATTTATTTTATAATTCAAAGGAAAATATTAAATATCAAAATAAAGAAATTTTAATTTTATATTATTAAATTTAAAAAATCATATTAAATTATTAAAAATAATTAAAATTACTTTGAATTATACATGTTATGAAAAATTATTTTAAATATTATAGAAAATTACACTAATGTCATATTTTGAATTTAAATAAAATAAAGAAATTAAAAATATAAGAATATTAATTGAATAATATAATTTTATGTTTGAATGTAAAATTAAAAAATAATTTTTAACAATCTTTAAATAAAAGATAATATTATTGTCTATATAAAAATAAAAAAATTTTAAACCTTGAAAATTGTATGAAATAAATAAAAATATTTTATAATGGAATCATATTATATAATTTTTTGATAAAAATTAAAGAATTAAAAATCTAAAATTAAATTTTATTTTCAAATAATATAACTGCTACAAGAAAATAATGGAAATAGTTGTAATAAACTTTTTGATTAAAAATATGGACCCCTATTTATAATTACAAGAAAATAATGGAAATAGCTGTAATAAACTTTTTGATTAAAAAAATGGGCCCCTATTTATAATACTAAAAATTTCAAACTTCCCAGACCCTACCTTAATCTCTCGCCTCTCATTCCCAAAACCCCAAGCTCACTCTCTCATCCCTCTCTCCCTCTCTCTCTCTCTAGCTTCACTCATCAATGATCGTTGCACCTTATAGATTGAAGCCCACAGAGTTGTCACCATAGTATCTAGACCTGGGGACGGAGGCTGCAGCAGCAGCGGCGCAAGCGCAGGTAGAACAAGAGGAGGAGTTGAAGGATGCAAAAGAGATGGTGCCGCCTCCTGCACCTATGCCATTCTAGAGATTGTTCGCGTGTGCCTGCTGCCTCGATTGGGTAACTTGGCCTTGTCAGGTATAGATAGCCCAATTTGGATTTTTTTTTTTCGATTTGCGAGTTGAGGTACAATGTTCATCTTCTATATGGTGGTTGTGGTTGCTAGTCTTTTCATGTTCTTTTTCTAATTCGGTTTGGTATTGTGCTATTTGATTGATTGCTAATTGTTGTGGTTGATTTAAATGGGTGGTGGTGGCTCTATGATTGGGTTTTTGGGTGATTTAGATGGGTTTTTGGGTGCTGTTTGTTGGCTGTTTTCAAACGATTTTTAAGGTGGCTGTGTGGTTGGGTTTTGGTAGTTTAGATGGGTTTTGGTAGTTTAGATGGGTTTTGGGGGGCTATTTGTTTGTTGGTTTGAAGGGTTGGTTGTATGGTTGGGTTTTTTGGTGGTTTAGATGGGTTTTTGGAGGTTGTTTGTTGGCTGTTTTTGAAATGTTTTTTAGGTGGTTTCAATGAGTTTTTGGGGTCTATGGGTGGCTGGTTTTGAAGAGTTTTTGTGGTTGGGATTTTGGTGCTATGTATTGGTTTTGATGGGTTTTTCATGTGGCTATTTGGCTGGGTTTTGGGGGCGGTTTCAACTGGTTTTTGGGGGTTGTGTGGTAGCTAGTTTCAAAGGGTGTTTATTGCGGTTGTGTCATGGTGCTTATATGGTTACTTATCTTATCAACTTTTTTAGTATCCATTGTAACACATGTAGTCATAGTTTTCCATGTGATGCTTAGGCCTTTTCAAAATTCCATGGGCATGAGCACTATTAATTTTAGCATTTTGGGACCGTATGTGGTATGCTTGCCTTACTGTAAACTAAAAATTCACGATTATTTTGACTCTGCCTTTTCTAGGAAACCTACCTTATGCATGTTTGATAATTTAGGTTGTCTAAAGTCAGATAATGTTATCTTCAGATTTAACAAATTTTGAGGACATATTTACCAAAGCATCTAGAGTATAGTGAGCTTGGCCAAGAAAATTGAATAGCTTCTGCTAGTTAGACACTAGATACAAAGCCTTCAAAAGTTGTATCTAGTGAACTAACACAAGTTAAATCTGTGTCAAGAATTATAAAATTAAGGTTTGTGCATCTTAGATATATTGCAACTAGCTACAAGCTTGATATGCTTTTAAATATTTTATCTGCTAAAATTAATGATTGTTTGTGCATTGTAATGATACAAGCATATATTTTACCAATTATGAGCAAGTAATATAAGCAAATTCCCTTATTATTGCAAAAGTTATCAAAAAGCAATCTTTTTGTGTTCTATGAATCGATTTCAGTAATATGTATTATGAAAAGTCTCAAATGGGATGACCATATTGTGACTAGCACAAACAAGCTGCTAGTCATGTTGAGATGGTTTTGCTTCTGCATTACAGCGTTCTATAACTTAAATTTAACTTAAAATTTTGACACCAATTGATCATGTCCATTTTATCAGAGCAACATGAGTAGCAAAAGCAGAGCAGTCATGGCAAGATCCAAAATTTAGAGAATTATGACCCAACCATTGTAAAAAATCTTCTTCTATCCCTTATTCACACAAAATTTGCAGCGTTTTTTCATTTTTCCTCTTTAATTCTCATTTCTTTTGTTCAATTTTCCTTTTATGGTTGTAGAACTTGATCTTTTGGTTTCTCCAAAGTGTAAGTGCCTGATTTCCTACTTCTCATCTTGCTTCTTTTCCTTTAATTATTGTTTTTGTTCTGTGTCTGGCTTGGCTTGCTTATTGGTTCTAACTTGTTATAGAAAGCTTATATTTAGATTTGGCTGTTTGAGCAAACCGTCATCCACTACATGGCAAACTGCAGCTACTATTCAGTAAGAGGTATATGCAAACTAATGGATTTGGTGCTAATTAATTTTTCTTTACCCTTCTAATGTGATTATTAGACTAGTCATGTAGAAAATTTTGAGATTTTCTTTGTGAAATATAATTTCTTCTTATAGATACACCTCCTTGAGAACCTTAAGAGACCTATGGAAACAATTAGGGTTGAGAACCCAGTTACTGTTGCTAGCCAGCAAATTGTCAAAAAGAAATTGGAGGAAATTCACTAGTCGATTCTACAAACCAAATAAGGCGTTGTATCCAGTATATTGAGTATCATACGTGAGTTGATATTTTTCACTACTCTAGTTAGCTTTGCTCTTTGTTTTTCCTCATGCTCTAAATGCATATTATGAACTGCTAAGATTTTGTTTTTTATTTTGCTGAGAACAGGAGGAGTTTTGCTGGGTATTTTGCTCAGAATGGGAGGGGTTTACTAAGAATATGGAAGGGGATTTGTTGGGTTTTTGCTAACAATAGGATGAGCTCTGCTGCGATTTTTGCTGAGAAAACAGAAGGAGTTTTGCTGGCTTAGCTAGTCAAATATAAAACGTTTGCTCTTAGTTGCTAAAATTTGTCATGTGAACTCCAAATTTAATTTGGTTGGCTATCATTTGTTCTTGCTTTTGGATTGGAATTACAATCACAGTTTGTTGTTGATAGTTACTAATGATTTAGCTTATGTATGGGTAATGATATATATGATCTATGCAATTTTTCTCTATATCGTGCACTTTAATTTTTAGTTCATATTAAATTTGTAAATGAATTTTAGGCACAAGAATGTATAAATAAAATAAAAAAAATCATAGTTCTGCATAACTAAATTTAAGTATTGTGACAGAAAATGCTAATCATAAATTCGGTCACAAACAATATAATTTACCCACAAAAATTAACCACTAATTTTTGCACCAAAAATTTTCTGCCAAAATTAAATAGGAATAAAAAAATCAATTTTGCCCACTAAAATATTCAAATTTAAAAAGGTCAATTTTCCACCAAAAAATTTCAAGGAAATTAATTAAAAAAATTAATTTCTTAGTGTAATAGACATATGACATATAAAAACTATCACAAAGTTGATGACAGACTTTTTTACTATCATGAATGAGTGACAGTGACATAGATGACTCATAGATTTTCTATCATCCACCATTGTTTATGACTGTTTTTTCTGTCATCTATTCCCATTTTTCTTGTAGTGGTTCTAAAGCATGATTCTAGACATGTGCTCCTAAACATGTTTTTAAGCATTCGCAAAGAAAATAAGGCTTTGTTCTTTTATGAATCTAAATCCTGTTTTCTTTGCTGCACCTTATCCAATACAATTTACACTCAATCTCAACCACATATCCTTTTTAAAATTCAAAATAATTCAAAATCAGCCATATATTTCTAAATTCAATTGAAAACAAAAATACTGGATTCATAAAAGAACACACCCTAAACTCCTAAACATGTTTTTAGTAAAGGAGGGAAAGCAGACTTAACTTGACATGTTTATCCATTTTGCAAAAAAATATAAGGGTTAGAATAATTCGTAATAACCCTAAACATGCTTCTAAGCATTAAAATAAATCCTAGACATGCTTATTCTTAGCAAAAATAGACTTAAACATGCTTAATTCTAAGCAAAAGAAATAAAAAGGATATAAAGAGAGAGAAGATAGAACTGCTCTTAGGACATACCATTTCTGGGTTTGGAGTAATATAAAACGCTCAAAAAATATTAGAGTAGAAAGGACTCTTTCGAATTCTTACAAGTGCATCTTAGAAGGAGGGAGGGAGGGAGGGAGGGAAGGAGAGAGAGAGAGAGAGAGAGAGGATTTTTTGGATGCATTAGTGAAAGTAAGGAGAGGGGGTGTTTATATAAGAGAGGGTTGAATTGGAAAAAGAAAGTAGAACAAAAAAGGAAGGTCTCCAATGTAATTTTCCAAATATAAAAGGACAACAGCTGATCGGATGTTTGAAGACCATCGACTAGCACTCTAATAGTCAGCCAGCAGTTGTGAGGTAGTCGACTGACACTTTAACAACCAGTCGACCGTCTCACAAGCACTGGCTGGTTGTGACCCACCGAGCCCTTCAATTTTGCATTTTTTCAATGCAATCCCTTCTGACCTTTAGCTGTTCAATCACGTGTAACTCGTTGAGCTTAACTCCAATTTGCAATCAGTGAAATTCTACGAAAACTAGACATTTGTAGCTTCGTAATAGTATATGAGTCATCATCAGATTTCTCATAGATTAATTTCTGTGATTTGTTTAAGTCACATGTCAGTTTTCAAGACTTTTGATCGGTTACTTCTCACCTTTCCTCCTTTTGCTTATAAGGGCATGTCGGCCATTTCCATTCTTGACATTCATCTTCCTAGGGTTTTCAACACTCTTTGGTGCGCCTCTTCTTAATGCTTGTACCTATTCTAAAGGTTTAGAATACTTTTAAGTGCACCTACTTCCTAGGGTTTTCAACACTTCTCATTGCACTTCTTCTTAGGGCTTATACTTATTCTAAGGGCTTAAAACACTTATAAGTGCACCTACTTCTTAGGGTTTCTTTAATGCATGCCCATTAGAAAAATATCTATCATGTAGCTTCGCAATCTTTAGACCTTTTCATTCTTCACACCTTTGGCTAAGTATTCTTCTTTGATTTCTTTAGACTCTATATTCGCTGGGCTTCATGGCCTTCTTCGTTCTTCTTTGATCTCTTCAGGCTTTAAATTCATTTGTTTATGCCCTTTTTCCAAGTATCTTTGTTTCTATTCTTGATTTCTTCTAGTCTATTGCGGAGAATTCTTTATTCATTATGCTTCAACATTCTTTATTCTTGATCTCTTTAGATTTTTCATTTATAGGACCCTTCACTAGGGAGTTCATATCAGGTTATTGATTTTCGGATTTGCTAGGGATCATTCTTGCAAGTTCCTACAAAATGTCAAACAATTCATAATGGTAAATTCAAATAAGTTCTAGATTTTATTGTATTAGATTTGTTTTCCAACGAGGCTTCTTTCTAGTCTTTACAATAATTATTTTACGCAAGTCAGGTTATCCAAAATTTTTCCTTTGATGTGGCTCAAATTTCTTTCTAAGTTCTTCTTCTTCAAGGTGAACTTCTTTCTTTAAGGTAGATTTCCTTTTTAAGTTGAACTTTTGATTTCCTTTTCAAGATCCCTTCTTCAATGTGGACTTCAAATTCTTTCTTAAAGGTATATGTCTTTTTCAAAGTGGATGCCTTTTAAAAAGGAGATGCTTTCTTCAAGGTGAACATCAAACTTAAACTTCCTCTTTCAAAATAGTAGCTCTCTTCGAGTGTCTTCAACTGTGGCAGTTCTCGTTTTTATGGTGATCCTTCTAATAATATTGTTCATTCTAGGCATCTTGTACATGACACTACTTGAATTGATTGATCCAGGTTTTTAGCATATTATATTGCTTCATGTAATCATTGAGTCTCATCGAGATCGTGCTGCTTGAGAGAAGTGTCATCAAGAGTAAGCTACTTGATCTAGGCAATTTGCACATCGTGCTGAACAGGGAAGCCTGGCCTAGGCAATTTGCACATCGTGGTGAATTGACGAGCTTGATCCAAACCACTTGTACATCGTGCTCCTTCCATTGGTTCTCCTCGAGATTGAACTACTTGATTCAAACGACTTCATATCATGCTGTTTCTACTAGGTCTCATTGAGATTGACTTGCACATTATACTACTTCAATTGGGTCTTATCGAGACTGACTTGCACATCATGCTGCTTCTACTAGGTCTCATCGAGATTGAGTTACACAACGTGCTACTTCTATTGGGTCTCATCGAGACTGACTTGTATATCATGTCGCTTGTATTAGGTCTCATGGAGACTGTTTATGCCCAAAATATATCACGGTTAGTATAGTATAAGTTAAGGTGTCGAATCCACAAGGAGGCTTTTGACAAAAGAGGTTAGTAAAACAAAAATACTAAAAAGATAATAAAGACGTAAAATTTAACTTTGAAATGATTGGTTATAAAGAGACTACATGCATAATAATTACAAACAATAGATGGTAATTAATAGGTAAGGCATTAAGAATCACCTATATATTTTGTAAATCTAATCCCCACTTTGATTCAACAATTATAACTCAATTGAAAGTTTCACATCCCAAACAATCAATCAAAAAATATGTATCGTAAAGCATAATTGATAAACACATGTATTTGATATACATAAACTCTTTACAAGCAATATTTACCAACAACGTTCATCCTTACAAGTTATCCAAAAGCGACAATATATCTATTGACAATATTGTAGTAAAAGATTAACTCATAAAATGAAACTACCAGTAACAATTATAATTTAACACGAATCACATAAAGAAAGCATGACTGAATTTATATGAAATTGAGAATTATAATTTCTGGATTAAAGATTAATTACAAGATGAGAAAGAGTTTAACACGTAAACAAACATACAAATTTTATAGCCCTTGAGGAAGAATTAAAGTAGAGAAATAGATAAACTACAAATACAAGTTCATCCTTAGCCTTACCAAGAGTTCTAGCCTAACTTACAATTCATTCCAATCATTTCTAAATAGAAAATACAAGAGAGAATTGTAATATATAATTATATAATGGAATTCAAATGATTTTTCTCCTCTCCCATTCAACTCCTCAAGTTGTCCTTATATAGCTGATTAAATGGAATTATTTTAATATGAAATAATTTTCCATACTTTCAGCCACCAAACCTTCCACCAACTTGTAGCACATTTTTTACTAACAAAACGATTGAATTAGGCTTTGTGGAAAACATGAAATTATAGCTTTTTGTCTCATCTTTCCATGGCTAATAGATTCATGCAATTTGGACAAGTCTTCTCTGAGATATGGTCAAAATATTGAACATGGGTCTGGCTGAGCAACAACTACAGTTCAGTTTTGTTGTGTCCTAATTTCGGCCCATCAAATGTTGGATTCGGGCTTTTGATTGTTCTTCAACTTTGTGTAAGATTGAGTCATGTTGCTATAAGTCCATGAATCTCTTCATTTTGATTTATAGATTGATAGTTATGTCCATTTTATTAAACCTACAAAAAGATTTCCATTAATGACAATTTAGGGATAGCACTTTATTTCAAGATAAAGACTAGAAAATGCAAAAGAAATTAAACAAATGTAAAAGAGGCATAAACAAAATAAAATATCATAAAAATTTTATAATATTCACCAATTAGCATTAATTATTTATGCTTAAGAATGTATTTTCATGCGTTTACCGGAGACCGACTTGCACATTGTGCTACTTTGATTGGGTCTCGTCGAGACTGACTTGCACAATGAGTTGCTTTGATTGTGTGAACAGGGCTTTCATCCTGCCAAAGTGTTTACGACCGTAATACTATGTCAAAGGCTCTTCCAAGACTTAAGGGAACACAAATGAGCTGTGGGCACGTTTGGAGAAATGGAATCGCCACCCAATTCTTCAATTGGGAATGAATGGGGGTAATTTGACCCCTCACTTTAGGATCTAAAGTGCCCTCATCCTTTTGGAGATGGGTTCAGGAAGGTAGATACGAGTCATTCGCCTTGTCTGATCAAAATCCAGCCTCCAATACGGTATAACAAATTAAAATAGCTCAATTTGCTTTACAGTTTGCCTAAGTTATTCATTTTATGCACACATTCAAATTTTATCTTCTTCAAGACACGTAAGGTGATTTCATTCAATAATAATGGTATATTCATGCAAAGAAAAAGGGAAAAGAATAAAATTACATTTCCTTTTAGACATGGGGCAATAGGAAAAGGATTAAATCAATTGTTCTTCAGCAAATAAAAGAAATTTACTTCTAAACACTTTGAATATTCATTCATTCATTCATAAGAATATTCATTCATTATACTCATTGCATATTAAATTCAATATATAAATATTCAAGTCGAGACTCAATAGATAATGAATTCCCTACCATCATATGTGAATCTATTCAATGTCTATCAAGCTTCTACATACACATTCATGCATTCGATTATCACTATAAGTAATGGTGCCTCACTATCATTGTGAGCCCACCATCACTTCATGACATCATTCTAATCACCGTATATTCATGGCATCTTCATACATTCATAATAAATTGATCGAAATTCAAACACTGCCATGATCTAGAATAATTACACTTCTACTTAGATTTGATAATTCTATCATGATAATTCTACCTAAGCTTGGCAATTCTAGCATTTTTATAGTAATTGTGATAAATCATGGCATTTTTAGCTTAATCATGGCAATCATGGTATTTCTAGCCTAAACGTGGCATTTCAAGCCTAATCATAGCTATCAAGATCAGACATGGCTATTCTAGGCTAATTCTAGCATTTAAGGATAAATATGGTAGTTCTTACCTATTCTATGCAATTTCGTGGCATTCTTCAAAACAATCTTAAATATTCCTAACATGCATCTAATCATGTGCTCTTAAGCATGATTTTAACATGTGCTACGAAATACGATTCTAAGCATTCGCAAAGAAAATAAACTCCTAAACATGATTCTAATAAAGGAGGGAAAGCTGACTTACTTTGACAAGCTTATCCATCATGCAAGACAAACAAGGATTAGAATAATTCATAATAACTTTAAACATGCTTATTCTAAGCATAAACAAACGTAAATATGCTTATTCTAAAGCCAAAGAAATAAATAAATAAATAAATAAAGAAGAAGTAAAGAGGGAGAAGAGAGAACTGCTCCTAAGACATACCCTTTATACGTTTAGATCAATATAAAATGCCCAAAAACTTTAGACTAGATAAGTCTCCTTAAATTCTGAAGTGTATCTTCAAGAGGGAGAAGAGATGAATTTGAGGGGTCTTTGAAAGTGAGGAGGAAGTTGAGGGTTGGAATTGAAAAAGAAAGCAAAACCTAAAAAAGGATGGATGTTTATGAAATTTACCAAAATAAAGGGGGGACAACTGGCCTACTGTTGGTAGACTGCCGACCAACACTATAACGACACTCTCACAGTCGGCCGGTTATGGCCCGTCAAACCCTTCAATTTTGCATTTTTTCAATGTAGTCCCTTTTGACCTTTAGTCGTTCAATCACGTGTAACTCTTCGATTTTAGCTCTAATTTGTGATCCATAAAATTCCATGAAAACTAGACATCCGTAGCTTCACAATAGTATATGACTCATCATCATATTCCTTCTGGATTAATTTCTGTGGTTTGAATTGATGTGTCAGTTTTCAAGAGTTTTATTCAGTTTCTTCTCACCTTTCTTCCATTTGCTTCCAAGGGCATTTTGATCATTTTTGTTACTCGACATTCATCTTTACTTTATCATTGATCCTAAAAAATCTAGTATCTACAAATTGAGTCTCATAGAGACTGAATGAACATGATGCTACTTTGAATGGATTTCATCAAGACACACTCACACATCATGTTGCTTCCGTTGGGTCTCTTCGAGACTGATTTGCACAACTTGTTGCTTTGGGTATTATCGAGACTGACTTGCACGTCATATTGCTTTGATTGGGCCTCCTCGACACTGACTCATGCATCATGTTGCTTCCATTGGGTCTCATTGAGACTAACTTGCACATTATGCTGCTTTGGTCAGGTCTCATCGAGACTGACTTGCATATCGTGCTACTTTGATTGGGTCTCCTTGAGATTGAACAACCTGATCTAGGTGACTTCCACATTGTCCCGCTTCTGTTGGGTCTGATCGAGACTGAACCACCTAATCCAGGCAACTTGCACATTGCGCTGCTTCCATTGTTATTCCTTCAGGTGTTGAGCCAATTTTCTTTGTGGTTACACCTTGTATTTCATATTGCATTATGATTCTACAAAACCCGATCACTTTTGGACTTTTTTCCATTTGGATTATACTTCCTACAAGAAAAGGATTTGTGCTTCATGTATGCATGCTCTATGCTTGATAGGTGTCTATTTATATATCATTTTCACATCAATTCTGACTATGTTTCTTTGCTATATTCCTTGGTATTTTTATGTTTTTGTGTGGTTTTTGATGTTTGTAGGAGTTTTGAAGGAACTTGCACAAAATTGGAGTAAAACCCTTCATTTTCACCTCTGCTAATCAACCAATTTCTCGGAGTTGATTGTATCGATATACAATTAACCGGATAACATGCTATATACCATTGGAAAGCTCTCGAAGTCTATTTTTTGGAGAAATTTACGGTTCAAGAATTTATGTAGTGTACCGAAAGTTGTGATAAAAATGGTATGAGAAGTGTATATTTGTAATTCCATATATCACTGTAGCATGTTATTAAATACGGGGCACTGTAGCAAGTTACTGTAACAGAGTATTTAAACACATTTTAGGGTTTTATTTTCATAACTTGAAGAGGGGAAAACGTGGGAGGAGGCTGCATTTCTGGATTTCTCTCATCCTTGGAGTTCTTGAAGGAGAAAGAAGATTTTGAAAGAGGAGGAACTACAATTCCAAGAAGATTCATCTACAAAGAAGATTTCCAAAGAATTTGCTAAGTTCTTTCTTTCCTTTTCAAATCTAGAATTTCTCTGTATTGTATTTGTTATTCTGATTGAATATGTGTAACTAAATCTGAATTGGTTGAGGGTGATTTCAAAGCCTTGATATGGATTTTGTAAGTTGATTGTGTAAGAAATTGTTATCCAATTCTCTAATTGAAGTTGCTTGTATTTTCCCATATCTAATGCTTATGATTGCTTGCTGATTGTATTTGGAATGGCCAATGGAATATAATCTGGTTGTTGTCTATTGCTAGAGTAGAAATCTTGATCCGTAATTGTCTTGAATTTCTAATCCTTAGTAGCAAAATTGTGACCAGAGATTGCAATTGGAGAATACAACCTAAGTTAAATAATCCGAGCTTGTGTGTTTATTGCTTAGATCAACCTATCTTTCTTATCATAATACATCCATTGAATTAAATTTAGAGAGCTTGTTCTAGGTTACTTAATGAATAGAGATTAAATAAAGAGCCTGTTTTATTTAACAACAAAGTAAGGAAAGATTGGGGTAGCAGAGTTTATTGTTATCTACGGTTGATAATTTCAATGGTATAATTGGATGGCAATTCTACAATTAATTCGCAAATCCATATCTTGTGGCAGAGAATGTTCCCTTAACCGGATTTTTGTCATTGATTAATTCTCACTTCAATTAAGTTAGTATTGTGTTATTCTTTATTTGCATTAACATTTCATCTAGTTAATCAATCAACAAAACCCCCCATTTATTCTGTTTTCGCTTTTGAATAACAAATTTAATTAGAATCAATCCTCGTGGGAACGATATCTTACTCATCACTTTATTACTTGTGCGACTAGTATACTTGCTAGTTTCGAACGCATCAAGGTTTTGGCGCCGGTGCCGGGGATTGATTTTCTAATCGATTTGTTATTTTGTTTTCATTGTTGATTCGTTTTTTTTTTGTTTTTCTTTTCTGATTGTTTGTGTTTAGGCGACATGGCAGTAAACTTCCAACAATTCAGTAGCCGATTTGAGCCACAAATACATTGGAGAGTAAATGAGGTAAGCACTCCGAACATTGAACAACAACTTTCTGAGCTAACCTTTCTTGTGGAAAACATGGCTGTAGGACATATGCAGAAATCTTATGCATGGGGGGTATATTCTACCATGGAGCATCCAATCGACATGTATCCAACTTTACAAGAAGAATTTATGGAAAGAGCCAATGCCATGGGTGGATTTCCAGGACAACCAAGGCAATGGTATGATCCCTTCTCTAATACTTACAATGCCGGATGGGGAGATCACCCTAATTTTAATTACTAGAATCATCAACCAATCGCCCCAAATGCCATACCAAATCAGCCACAAGGTTTTAATCAACCTAGAGTGCAACAACCATGTCAAATATAACCACCACCAATGCCACATCCAGCACCACAACCAGCTTCACAAAACTCAGGTATGTCTCTCCAGGATATTGTCAATGCACTTGCCACTAACACAATGCAATTCTAGCAGGAAACTGGGGCAAGTATCCAAAACCTCACAAATCAAATGGGACAATTGGCTACTAGCATGAGCAAATTCAAGGGCCAAGACTCGGAAAAATTATATTCTCAAACGGTGATCAATCCAAGCGAGACTGCTAGTGCGATAACTTTACGAAGTGGAGAGCAATTAGATGTCTTACCAGGAAAATCACAAACTGATGAAGGAGATGACACCACATCAACCATGAACAAAACATTGACTTCTAAGGTAAATCCTATAACTCCCATTCCTTCATATGTTACTCCTCCACTTTTTCCTAGTAGATTTGCAAAATCGAAGAAGGAGGAACAAGAACAGAAAATCATGGAAACTTTTTACAAAATCGAGGTAAATATACCACTTCTGGATTCTATCGAGCAAGTACCTCGTTATACAAAACGTCTCAAGGAGTTATGCACCAACAAGAGAAATTTAAAAGGGAATGAGAAAGTAAGTGTGGGGGAAAATGTTTCAGCTGTATTGTAAAGAAAAATTCCTCCGAAATGCAAAGATCCAGGTACGTTCACCATTCCATGCACCATTGGTAATACCAAGTTTGAAAGAGCTATGTTAGAATTAGGAGCATCTAATAATGTCATGCCATATTCTATTTATGCTTCTTTAAATCTTGGATCTTTTGCGAAAACTTTATTACCATTCAACTTGCTGATCATTTTAATGCATATCCCAAAAGAGTTGTGGAAGATGTGCTTGTGCAGGTGAATCAATTGGTTTTCCCAGCAGACTTCTATGTCCTTAAAATAGAGGATGAGACATCTCCTAATCCAACTCCGATTCTTTTAGGGAGACCATCCTTGAAAAATGCTAGAACCAAGATTGATGTTCATGATGGCACTTTCACCATGGAGTTTGACGGCAAAATAGAGGATGAGATATCTCAATATTTTCGAGGCAATGAGGTATCTTAGTGACTTGCATTCTATTTTTGCAGTTGACATTATTGATTCTTTGCCACAACAATGTTTTGAGTTAACTCGCAAGGATGGATTGGAAATGGCTATTAGTGAGCACATATGGAGAGAAAATTCCAAAGAACCAAGAAGGTTGATACAAGTATCCAAAGACATGGAGGAAGCTATGGCATGCTTAGATGAGACCATAGCTATAATCACAAACAAGTATGATGTTTCATACATTGAATTGCCTTTATCTAATGAGAAACTTCTTCCTTATGTGACGAAAGCCAATACCTTAGAGCTTAAGATACTTCCAGATTATTTGAGGCATGTGTTTTTGGGTGAGAATGATTCTTTGCTAGTTATAATAGAAATGGGCTTTGCACCACTACAAGAAGAGAAACTCGTCCAAGTACTTAGAGATCACAAAATAACTATTGGGTGGACGATTGCTAACATCCAAGGCCCAGCCATATGCATGCAACAATTCTTGTTGGAAAAAGGATCCAAGCCCACTAGAGAAGCACAGCGGAGATTGGACCTTCCTATGATGGAACCAACGTCAGGCTGAGGACGTTAAACCAAGCGCTTATTGGGAGGCAACCCAATGTTTTTGAAAAATAAATAAAAGAAAAGAAAAATAAAATAAGGTAATAATGATCGATTTTTGTGTCTCGAGGAGATTCCTTTCGTAGGCCATCAAATTGATCAGGTTTTATCTCTCTTTGCCATCTGTCTTATTTGTTTTTATATTTTTTTACTTGTTTTTGACTTTTGTTTGCTATTGTGTTGTTATCTCTTTTATGTGTCTTTAGTTTCGTTTCTGCTCTTTTCTTTTCCTTCCTTTTGTTTAATTTGATTATTCCGTACTTCGAATTCATTTGTGCAACAGCTTGAGGAAACATCCAAACGGGAGTTGAAGTCATTGCTCGAAGGTTTGAAACGTGCATATCTTGGAGAAAAACAAACTCAATCGCATTATCGGTAATATCTCTCCTTTTCTCCTCTTCAATGGATGCCGATATCTTTCTGTCGAACCTTCGTAAATATTTTCCTTCACTTCCTCAAAATGCTGTGTTTAAAATTTATAAAGTACGGATGACTAGACTTTGGGCGTTGATGCTCCTAAATGTGCCTGCGGATATCCGATGGCTTATCGAAGCCAAGGTGAGATTGTCCGGTGAGCCGGACATTAATCTCGCAAAATACATGCCTGGTCTAGGAAAGAGCTACTACGCCAAGAGGCAAAGAGCGAAAAGGTTACAAGTATGTTATAAATGTGCTAGATGGAATTGTAACCGACTTGTCGTTCATTAGGTTTTGTGTCTAGAAATAGAGAAGATAAACTATCATTTATTAAGAATGGTTTGAGTAATGAGTTGCTGGATAATGTTTTGTTAACTCTGGAGTCACATTCTTGTGGACTTGTTCAGCGTGAATTGCTTAATCTATGGACACAATTTCATGATGAATTGCAGTGTTATAGTCTAGGAAATCTAACTAAAAACGACCCTGTTTGCCAGTTTATAAGAAAACTGGATGGGAAGCAAATCCCCGACTCATAGAAGGCGTTTCAGCCGTTACTGGACGTAAAATCAGAGGAAGATGTGAGCCACAATCATAACTACTTGTATATTTGAATGTGTGTTGTTGATTGTCGAATTTTTTTTCTTGTTTCGTTTGATCTGATTATCAATGTTGTTTGTTGTGTTGTTGATTGATTTTTGTTTTAATTTCAAGTTTTCTTTTTGACAAACCATATGACTACCCCATGACATAAGTACACGTGGAAGACAAGTGTGGAGGTTTTGTCAACCTCCGCCGAAAGTATATCTCTACTTTTCATGCTTCACGTGGGAGACAAGTGTGGCGGTTTTGTCAAACCCCACCGAAAGTATATTTCCATTTTTCATGCTTCACGTGGGAGACAAGTGTGTAGGTTTTGTCAACCTCCGCCGAAAGTATATCTATACTTTTCATGCTTCACGTGGGAGACAAGTGTGGCGGTTTTGTCAACCTCCGCTGAAAGTATATCTCTACTTTTCATGCTTCACGTGGGAGACAAGTGTGTAGGTTTTTTCAAACCCCGTCGAAAGCATACCTCATTTTTTCAAATTTTGGGGCGATAAATTTGCATCGAGCAACCCCCACCAAAATTATGTCCCCATGTGTCAAATTTGAGAGTTTTACATATGTATATATCCATTCTGCATATTTTCAAATGTCATTTTATAACCTGTCTTGCACTTGAATCACATAATACCTAATGTACACTGTCTTACACAAGTTTAGAGCACTTTTAGGAATGGAGAAAACACCAATTCGGCGATTCCAAAATATATGTGTATTTTGTGGATCGCAATTTGGTAAAGATGGAGAGTTTACAACAGTAGCTCTTGATCTTGGTAAGACATTAGCTGCGAGGGGTATTCATTCGATTTATGGAGGGGATAGTCTTGGGTTAATGGGGTATGTGTAGATAGCTGCATCCCTAGGAGGGAGCAAAGTTCTCGGCATTATCTCTAAACCATTAGCTGTACGAGATATCGTAAGCAACACAATCGGGGAAGAGTTACAGGTCTCTAGCATGCATGAGCATATTGCACATATGGTTGTTAAGTACGATGCATTCATAGCTTTTCCTGGTGGTTATGGTACATTAGAGGAGATATTTCAAATCACCTCTTGGGTACAGCTAAACATCCATCGGAAACCCATTGGTTTGTTAAATGTCAATAATTTTTTTGATGGTTTGTTGTCCTTTCTTGATCAAGCAGTAGAAAAAAACTTCATCTCACCGTCGGCGAGGCAAATCCTGGTTACAGCTTCAACTGCAGGGGAGTTTGATAGGTGTCTATTTATGTATTACTTTCATATCAATTTGTCCATGTTTCTTTGCTATATTCCTTGGTATTTTTATGGTTTTGTGTGGTTTTGATGTTTGTAGGAGTTTTGGAGCAACTTGCACAAAAATGGGGTAAAACCCTTCATTTTCACCTCTGCTAATCAGCCAATTTCTCGGAGTTGATTGTGTCGATATACAATTAGCCGAATAACATGCTATATACCATTGAAAAGCTCTCGAAGTCTATTTTCTGGAGAAATTTACGGTTCACGAATTTATGTAGTGTACCGAAAGTTGTGATAAAAATGGTATGAGAAGTGTATATTTGTAATTCCATATATCACTGTAGCATATTATTAAATACGGGCACTGTAGCAAGTTACTGTAGCAGAGTATTTAAACACATTTTAGGGTTTTATTTTCATAACGTGAAGAGGGGAGAACGTGGTGGAGGCTGCAGCTCTGGAATTCTTTCATCTCTTGGAGTTCTTGAAGGAGATTGGAAGCTTGGAAAGAGGAAGAACTACAATCCAAAGAGAATTACATCAAATTTGCTAAGTTTTTCCCTTCCCTTTCATTTTCTGGAATGTCTCCATGTTGTATTGTATTTACCACATTCTTAAACATGTGTAACTGAATCTGAATTGGTTGAGGTGATTTCAAAGCCCCTGATATGGTTTTTGTAAGTTGATTGTGCAAGAAGTTGTTATCCAATTCTCTAATTGAAGTTTCTTGTATTTTCCTATATCTAATGCTTATGATTGCTTGCTAGATTGTATTTCGAATGGCCAACTGAATATAATCTGGTTATTGTCTATTGCTAGACTAGAAATCTTGATCCGTAATTGTCTTGAATTTCTAATCCTTTGTAGCAAAATTGTGATCAGAGATTTCAATTGAAAAATACAACCTAAGTTAAATAATCCGAGCTTGTGTGTTTATTGCTTAGATCAACCTATCTTTCTTATCGTAATGCTTCCATTGATTTAAATTTAGAGAGCTTGTTCTAGGTTGTTTAATGGATAGAGATTAAATAAAGAGCCTGTTTTATTTAACAACAAAGTAAGAAAAGATTGGGATAACAGAGCTTGTTGTTATCTACGGTTGATAACTTCAATGCTGTAATTGGATTACAATTCTATGTTAATTCACAAATTTATATCTTGTGGCAGAGAATGATCCCTTAACTAGGTTTCTCTCATTGATTTTTCAATCTGTTTAAATTTGCATTGTGTTATTCTTTACTTGCATTAATATTTCATCTAGTTAATCAATCAACAAAACCCCCTTTATTTAGTTTATTGTTGCTTTCGAATAACAAATTCAATTAGAATCAATCCTCGTGGAAACGATATCTTACTTATCACTTTATTACTTGTGCGACTAGTATACTTGCTAGTTTCGAACGCATCAAGTTTTTGGCGCCGTTGCCGGGGATTGATTTTCTAATCATTTTGTTATTCTGTTTTTACTACTGATTCTTGATTGTTATTTCCTGATTGTTTGTGTTTAGGCTTTTATGTGCGAGGGAGAAGCAGATCAACGACTTAAGAGAATTAAGGAGTTTCTCCAATCCTCGAATTTAAGGCTAAATCGATCAATTTCAACTCCACCTCCAGAATTTGACCTTGCACGACACACTTTCCTCCCATCTTCTTGCAGTTCAATCAAATCTGAATCGGAAGCAATGGCGATAGAAAACGATCAGACTCTTAAGGAGTTAGCGGCTCCAATTATTGATCAACAACCGCTATGCATAAGCACCAATTCTGAGATAGATTTTGAACTTAAATCTGGACTGATTCATCTCTTATCTACATTTCATGGTTTTGTAGGAGAGGATCCGAACAAACACCTCAAAGAATTTCATGTGGTATGCTCCAGTATGAAGCCAACCGGTGTTTCTGAAGAGCAAATTAAATTGAGAGCCTTCCCATTCTCATTAGCAGATTCAGCAAAATATTGGCTATACTATCTACCACTAGGTACCATTACCACTTGGAATGAGATGAGTAAACTCTTTTTAGAGAAATACTTTCTAGCTTTGAAAGTTACAAATATTAGAAAAGATATTAGTGGCATTCGACAACACAATGGAGAATCACTTTGTGAATATTGGGAGGGATTTAAAAGGTTATGTGCTAGCTGTCCAAACCACCAAATTAGTGATGGACTCCTAATTCAATATTTCTATAGGGTCTCTTACCAATGGAAAGGAGTATCATTGATGCTGCTAGTGGTGGAGCACTAGTTAATAAAACACCGAACATTGCAAGACGTTTGATTAGTGACATGGCAGCGAACTCCCAACAATTCAGCAGTCAATTTGAGCCACAACTACCAAAAAGAGTAAATGAGGTAAGTACTTCAAACATTGAACAACAACTTTGTGAACTTACCTCTCTTGTAAAAAAAATGGCTGTAGGACATATGCAGCAATCTTATGCATGTGGAGTATGTTCTGCCATGGACCATCCAACCGACATGTGTCCAACTTTGCAAGAAGGAGATACAGAACAAGCCAATGCCATGGGTGGATTACCAGGACAACCAAGGCAAAGGTATGACCCTTTCTCTAATACTTACAATGCTGGATGGAGAGATCACCCTAATTTAAGATATGGGACTCATCAACCAATTGCCCCAAATGCCATACCAATTTGACCACCAGGTTTCAATCAACCAAGGGTGCAGTAACCATTTCAAGCACAACCACAACCAGCTCCACAAAATTCAGGTATGTCTCCCCAGGATATTGTTAAAGCACTTGCCACTAACACAATGCAATTTCAGCAGGAAACTAGGGCAAGTATCCAAAACCTAAAAAATCAAATGGGACAATTGGCCAGTAACATGAGCAAATTTGGGAGTCAAAGCTCAGGAAAATTACATTCTCAGCCGGTGATCAATCCAAGAAAGAATGCTAGTGCTGTAACTTTGAGAAGTGGGAAGCAATTAGAGATTCCACCAAAGAAATCACAAACTGATGAAGGGGATGACACCACTTCCACCATGAATAAAACATCATCTTCTAAGGTAAATCCTAAAACTCATATTTCTTCATATGTTACTCCTCCACCTTTTCCTAGCAGATTTGTAAAATCAAAGAAGGAGGAACAAGAGTAGGAAATCCTAGAAACTTTTCGCAAGATCGAGGTAAATATACCACTTTTGGATGCTATTAAGCAAGTACCTCGTTATGCAAAATTTCTGAAGGAGTTATGCACCAACAAGAGAAAGTTGAAAGGAAATGAGAAGTTAAGTGTGGGGCAAAATGTTTCAGCTGTATTGCAAAGAAAAATTCCTCCGAAATGCAAAGATCCAAGTACGTTCACCATTCCATGCACCATTTGTAATACCAAGTTTGAAAGAGCTATGTTAGATTTAGGAGCATCTATTAATGTCATGCCATATTCTATTTATGCTTCTTTGAATCTTGGTCCCCTTGCAGAAACTGGTATTGTAATTCAACTTGCTGATCGTTCTAATGCATATCCTAAGGGAGTTGTGGAAGATGTGCTTGTGCAGGTGAATCAATTGGTATTTCCAGCAGACTTCTATGTTCTGGAAATGGAGGATGAGACATCTCCCAATCCAACACCGATTCTTTTGGGGAGGCCATTCTTGAAAACTGCCCGAACGAAGATTGCTGTTCATGATGGCACTCTCACCATGGAGTTTGATGGCGAGGTGATTCGTTTCAATATTTTTGAGGCAATGAGGTACCCTATTGACTTGCATTCTGTTTTTGCAGTTGATGTTATTGATTCTTTGGCACAACAACTTTTTGAGTTAACTCGCAAGGATGCATTGGAAGTAGCCATTAGTGAGCACATTGGGGCAGAAAATTTCAGAGAATCGAGGAAGTTGATACAAGTGTCTAAAGAAGTGGAGGAAGCTGTGGCAAGCTTGGATGAGACTATAGCTATCACCACAAACAGGTATGATGTTTCGTACATTGAATTGCCTTTATCTAATGAGAAACTTCTTCCTTCTGTGATGAAAGCTCCTGCCTTGGAGCTTAAGCCTCTTCCAGATCATTTGAAGCATGTATTCCTGGGTGAGAAAGACACTTTGCTAGTCATAATAGCAAAGGGCCTTGCACCATTACAAGAAGAGAAACTCATCCGAGTGCTTCGAGATCACAAAATAGCCATTGGGTGGACAATCGCTGACATCAAAAGTATTAGCCCAGCCATATGCATGCACCATATCTTATTAGAAGAAGGATCCAAGCCCAGTCGAGAAGCACAGCTGAGGTTGAATCCTCCAATGATGGAAGTTGTCAAGAAAGAAATCCTAAAATTGTTAGATGTGGGTGTGATTTATCCAATTTCAGACAGCAAGTGGGTGAGTCCAGTCCAAGTTGTTCCGAAGAAATCTGGTGTTACGGTGGTTAAGAATGACAATAATGAGCTAGTTCCCACTCGTATCCAAACTGGCTGACGAGTTTGTATTGATTATCGGAAGCTAAATTCAGCAACTCGCAAGGATCACTTTCCTTTGCCATTCATTGATCAAATGCTGGAGAGGTTAGCAGGTCATTCTCACTATTGTTTTCTTGATGGCTATTCAGGATATAATCAGATTGTCATTGCCCCCGAAGATCAAGAGAAAACTACATTCACATGCCCATTCGGTACATTTGCCTATCAACGCATGCCATTCGGTCTTTGCAATGCCCCTGCCACTTTCCAAAGGTGTATGGTAAGTATTTTCTCTGATTATGTTGAGAACATTATTGAGGTATTTATGGATGACTTTAGTTTTTTTGGTGATTCTTTTGATAAATGCCTTGACAACCTTACGCTTATACTTCAAAGATGTATAGAAACTAACCTTGTTCTAAATTGGGAGAAATGTCATTTTATGGTAGATCATGGTATAGTTTTGGGACATGTTATTTCTGCTAAGGGTATAGAGGTGGATAAATCCAAGATAGATCTTATATGTTCCTTACCACCTCCCACAAGTGTGCGGGATATTCGTTCGTTTCTTGGTCATGCAGGTTTTTATCGTAGATTCATCAAAGATTTCTCGAAGATAGCATTGCCCCTATGCAGATTATTACAGAATGATGTGGCCTTTGAATTTGATGAGAAATGCAAAGAGGCATTTGAGAAACTGAAGGAACTCTTGACTTCGGCTCCAATAATCCAATCTCCAAATTGGGATTATCCATTCGAGATCATGTGCGATGCGAGTGACTATGCTGTGGGTGCCGTTTTGGGTCAACGAATTGGCAAAATTCCACATGCCATTTACTACGCATCTCGGACTTTAAATGATGCTCAACTTAATTATTCTACCACTAGAAAGAGCTGCTAGCGGTTATTTTTGCTATAGAAAAGTTTCGATCTTATTTGATTGGTACTAAAGTAATCGTTTATTCTGATCATGTAGCTTTGAGGTACTTGCTCACAAAGAAAGATGCTAAACCAAGGCTTATCAGGTGGATACTCCTTTTACAGGAATTTGACTTGGAGATCAAAGATAAGAAGGGAAATGAAAACTTAGTTGCAGACCATCTCAGTCGCATTGTCAATGATGAGGATGTACTGCCATTACAAGAAAGTTTTTCGGATGAACAATTGTTATCTCTAAATGTAGTAGCGCCTTGGTATGCAGATATTGTCAATTACTTAGTTACGAAGAAGCTACCACATGACTTGACTCAAGCTCAAAGAGACAAGATCAAGAACATTGCCAAGTATTACATATGGGATGATCCGTACTTATGGAAGCATTGTTCTGACCAAGTGATAAGAAGGTGCATTTCTGAATCTGAATTTAATTCAATTTTAACCTTCTGTCATTCTTATGCATGTGGAGGTCACTTCGGACCAAAAAGAACAGCCCTCAAAGTTCTTGATTGTGGATTCTACTGGCCATCATTGTTCAAAGATGCATATCTGTTCTGCAAAGCTTGTGACCGTTGTCAAAGGACAGGTAATTTAAGTGCCAAAAATCAAATGCCACAAACCCCTATACTTATTGTTGAGATTTTTGATGTGTGGGGTATTGATTTCATGGGTCCTTTTCCTTCATCTTTTGGTAATGTTTACATTATACTTGCTGTGGATTATGTTTCTAACTGGGTGGAAGCAAAAGCTACGAGAACTAATGATTCTAAAGTTGTTGTAGATTTTGTGAAATCTAACATTTTTGCGAGATTTGGAACACCAAGAGCCATGATTAGCGATAGAGGGATACACTTCTGTAATAGATCATTTGAAGCCTTGCTCAAGAAATACAACATCACTCACAAGGTGTCTACTGCATATCATCCACAAACTAGTGGTCAAGTTGAAGTTTCAAATCGGGAAGTCAAGTCCATTCCCGAGGAGACAGTGAATCCGAATAGAAAAGATTGGAGCCTACGATTGAATGATGCACTTTGGGCATACCGAACTGCTTACAAGACACCTATTGGTATGTCTTCGTATAGGTTAGTCTATGGTAAGCCATTTCACCTTCCAGTAGAGCTCGAACATAAAGCATGGTGGGCAGTAAAGCTTTGTAACATGGAGATGGATGCTGCTGGAGAACAAAGGAAGCTTCAACTGCAAGAATTGGAAGAACTTAAAAATGATGCCTATGAGAATTTCAGAATTTACAAGGAGAGAACTAAGGCATTTCATGATAAAATGATCTCCAGGAAGAATTTTAAAGTGGGACAGAAAGTTCTTTTATTTCATTCTCGCCTCAAGTTATTTCCAGGTAAATTACGATCTCGATGGGTTGGACCTTTTGTTATTACTAATGTTTTTCCTCATGGTGCATTGGAAATCAAGAGCTTAAAAACGGACAAAGTATTCAAGGTGAATGGGCATAGGTTGAAGCCTTACTATGAGAATTCAGTGATGCAGGACATCGATGAGGTACCTTTCTATGAGCCAACTTATCTTGATGGGTGAGGGCAGATAACATCAGGCTGAGGACGTTAAACCAAGCGCTTATTGGGAGGCAACCCAATGATTTTGAAAAATAAATAAAAAGAGAAGAAGAAAAGAAGGTAATGATGATCAATTTTTATGTCTCGAGGAGATTCCTCCCATAGGCTTTATCGAACGTAATTGATCAGGTTTTATCTCTCTTTGCCATCTGTCTCATTTGTTTCTTTGTTTATTTTTTACTTTTGTTTGCTATTGTGTTTTTATTTCTTTTATGCGTCTTTATTTTATTTTGTTTTCTTTTCGTTTCTTTTGTTTAATTTGATTTTTCTGTGCTTTGAGCTCATTTGTGCAACAACTTGAGGAAACATCTAAACGGAAGCTGAAGCCATTGCCCGAAGGTTTGAAACGTGCACATCTTGGAGAAGAATGGACTCAATCGCATTATCAGTAATATCTCTCCTTTTCTTCTCTTCAATGGATGCCGATATCTTTCTGTCGAACCTTCATAAATATTTTTCTTCACTTCCTCAAAATGCTGTGTTCAAAATTTATAAAGTACGGATGACTAGACTTTGGGCGTTGATGCTCTTAAATGTGCCTGCGGATATCTGATGGCTTATCGAAGCCAAGGTGAGATTGTCCGGTGAACCTGACATTAATCTCGCAAAATATATGCCTGGTCTAGGGAAAAGCTACTACGCCAAGAGGCGAAGAGCGAAAAGGTTAAAAGGTTACAAGTATGTTATAAATGTTCTAGATGGAATTGTAACCAGACTTGTCGTTCATTAGGTTTTGTGTCCAGAAATAGAGAAGATAAACTGTCATTTATTAAGAATGGTTTGAGTAATGAGTCGCTGGATAATGTTTTATTAACTCTTGAGTCACATTCTTGTGGACTTGTTCGGCGTGAATTGCTTAATCTATGGACACAATTTCGTGATGAATTGCAGTGTTATAGTCTAGGGAATCTGACAAAAAACGACCCTGTTTGCCAGTTTATAAGAAAACTGGATAGGAAGCAAATCCCCGACTCATAAAAGGCGTTTCAGCCGTTACTGGACATAAAACCAGAGGAAGATGTGAGCCACAATCACAACTACTTGTATATTTGAATGTGTATTGTTGTTGTCAATTTTTTTTTCTTGTTTCGTTTGATCTGATTATCAATGTTGTTTTTGTGTTGTTGTTGTTTGTTGATTTTGTTTGTTTTAATTTCAAGTTTTCTTTTTGACAAACCATATGACTACCCTATGGCATAAGTATATGTGGGAGACAAGTGTAGAGGTTTTGTCAACCTCCGCCAAAAGTGTTTCTCCATTTTTCATGTTTCACGTGGGAGACAAGTGTGGAGGTTTTGTCAACCTCCGCCGAAAGTGTATCTCCATTTTTCATGTTTCACGTGGGAGACAAGTGTGTAGGTTTTGTCAAACCCCGCCGAAAGCATATCTCATTTTTTTCAAATCTTGGGGCGATAAATCTGCATCGAGCAACTCCCATTGAAATTATGTCCCCATGTGTCAAATTTAAGAGTTATATATCCATGCTGCATATTTTGAAATGTCATTTCATAACCTGTATTACACTTAAATCGCATAATACCTAACGTACATCATTGTCTTACACAAGTTTAGAGCACTTTTAGCAATGGAGAAAGCACCAATTCGGCGATTCCAAAATATATGCGTATTTTATGGATTGCAATTTGGTAAAGATGGAGAGTTTACCACAGCAGCTCTTGATCTTGGTAGGACATTAGCTGCGAGGGGTATTCATTTGATTTATGGAGGGGTTAGTCTTGGGTTAATGGGATGTGTGTCGACAGCTGCATCCCTAGGAGGGAGCAAAGTTCTCGGCATTATCCCTAAACCATTAGCTGTCCGAGATATTGTAGGCAACACAATCGGGGAAGAGTTACAGGTCTCTAGTATGCATGAGCGTATTGCACATATGGTTGTTAAGTCCGATGCATTTATAGCTTTTCCGGGTGGTTATGGTACATTAGAGGAGATATTTCAAATCACCTCTTGGGCACAGCTAAACATCCATCAGAAACCCATTGGTTTGTTAAATTTCAATAATTTTTTTGATGGTTTGTTGTCTTTTCTTGATCAAGCAGTAGAAAAAAACTTCATGTCACAGTCGGCGAGGCAAATCCTGGTTACAGCTTCAACTGCAGGGGAGTTAATTGATAAACTCCAAGAATTCGTCTATTCGCCTGATCCAACAACGGCTCAGATAGATTGGTTTGGAGAAGGCAATAAAAGTCGTAGACTGGATTTAACGCTCCATCTGTAATCTCTATCTATTGGTTTGCTTCGCTTTTGTTTGCTTTCTTTTTATTGTGTTTATTTGAGATTTTTCATGTTATTTCTTTTGAGCTTTTTCAGGTTATTTCTTTCGTTCCAGGTAATATTTTCTAATCTTGCCTTTTAGAGTGGTGTCTTAAAAAGTTTAAGCGCTCTTGAAACGCATTCTGGATCTCTTTCATCCATAATGGCTGAATAAGGAGGCTAACTTCTAAACTTTTTATACCCATTCTAACTAACTTGTTTGTGTTTGCTGCCTTGTTGAACTTTGTTATTTTATGAGTGAGTTTAGTTTTGCGTAATTTAGAGTCGTTATGTATTTTTATCTTTATCAGTTTCGATTCAAAAAAACAATTGTGGAAAAACCTAAGAATGGCAGAATATGGGGTTTTCTTAACTCTTGAAACGCATTCTCTCTCAATAAATCTGTAGTTTGTTTATTTCATGTTGTTTGAAGTGTCTTGTTTCTTGTTTTGTTCTTTCATAATCAAGGTATATAGGCTGGAAACCTTAAGTCTGCGGGCTACTGGTCCTAAGGATTGTTGAAATATACAATCTTGACTCAGGTGTAACAACGCCACGTACCTCTTTTCTTGCATTTTGTGGGTCGATGATAAGATAATGATTGAATTAAGAATAACTCTTGGAAATGATAAATGATGCATGGATCTGTGTGCTTGAAATGTTTATTGGTTTTCGCTTTGCTTTTGATTCCTTGCGCAACATTGAGCACTGAGTTATTATCACTGAGTTATTTGCTCACTTAGAGAAAGTTTATGTAATTTAAATGTTTTTTCAGATTTCAATGAATTCTAGAACTTGTTTGATGGTCACTCGAGGCGAAATCCTAGACTGTGCAACATTGGGGAAATGATTTAGGCTATCTTTGGACCGTTTGAGCCTTAATAGCCAACCTTGACTGAAATTGATCCCTAGTTACCCCTTTGAGCCTCTGTAAGCCTTTTTCTTTGTTAACTCAATAAAAGAGCTATGTTCTGGTTTTGGGAAGTTAGCGGAGGTTGGGATGTGTCATAAGCAATGCAAGTGAGTTCTATTGTGTTTGTGAAAAAAAAAGAAAAAAGAAAAAAAAGCCAATCTGTACTTATCGTCCACATACTTACACATTGAGGACAATGTGTTGTTTAAGTGTGGGGGAGGGGAAGTGTAAAAAAGAAAAAAGAAAAAAAAGAAAAAAAAAGAGAACAAAAGAAGAAGAATAAGAGATCTACACCCTTAAGTGTTCTTAAAAAGAATGAAACAATAAAGTGTGGGGTTGTAGTTTTCTTTTGTTTTCTGCGAAAAAAAAAAAAAGATTGAGTGTTCTAAATAAGTCTGGGGGAGTAACCTGGCGAATTAAAATAAAGTTGTGTTATAGGGTTGAGCTCTACATAGTCTTGAATGATTTAGGTGTTTGTGGGTGATTTGAGCCAAATTATTATCCTTTATCATACCTTCACCCAAGCCAAACGTTACAAGCTTAATAAAGTCCTACTTGATCCTTGGTGTTGTGCATGTCTACATTAGTGGAGAGTGACTTGAAAGCAAGCCTATGGAGTTCATTTATACACACATCTTCAATATTAAATATGATTCTTTTTTATGCATAAACTCTTCCGGGTTACAAGTGATTAGGTGAGAATGGCTCTACACACACACACTTGAGGAATTGAAGTGAAGCGAAACTAATCTTTGAGATGAAATTCTTGATCAAGTGCATTATTTTGAAGTTTTTCCTTGGGTTATAATTAAGTACAATCTTTGAGGCCTATTTGCAAGTTGAAGCATTGGTGTGTTTTAATTTTTCTGTGATTCTGTTTCGGTTTAGTTTTGTTTCGTATCATTTTAGTTGCTCGAGGACTAGCAAAGTCTAAGTGTGGGGGAATTTGATAGGTGTCTATTTATGTATTACTTTTATATCAATTCGTCCATTTTTCTTTGCTATATTCCTTGGTATTTTTATGTTTTTGTGTGGTTTTGATGTTTGTAGGAGTTTTGGAGCAACTTGCACAAAAATGGGGTAAATCCCTTCATTTTCACCTCTGCTAATCAGCCAATTTCTCGGAGTTGATTGTATCGATATACAATTAGCCGGATAACATGCTATATACCATTGAAAAGCCTCGAAGTCTATTTTCTAGAGAAATTTATGGTTCACAACTTTATGTAGTGTACCAAAAGTTATGATAAAAATGGTATGAGAAGTGTATATTTGTAATTCCTCATATCACTATAGCATGTTATTAAATACGGGGATGCTGTAGCAAGTTACTGTAGCAGAGTATATAAACATATTTTAGGGTTTTATTTTCATAACTTGAAGAGGGAGAAACGACTTGGAGGCTGCAGCTCTGGAATTCTCTCATCTTTTGGAGTTCTTGAATGAGAAAGAAAGCTTGGAAAGAGGAAGAACTACAAATCTAAGGAGATTTGCAAAGGATTTGCTAAGTTTCTTCCTTTCCCTTTCATTTTCTGGAATGTTTTTGTATTGTATTGTATTTACTACGTTTTTTAACATGTGTAACTAAATCTGAATTGGTTGAGGGTGATTTCAAAGCCCTTGATATGGTTTTTGTGAGTTGATTGTGTAAGAAATTGTTATCCAATTCTCTAATTGAAGTGGCTTGTATTTTCCCATATCTACTGCTTATGATTGCTTACTGATTGTATTTGGAATGGCCAACTGAATATAATCTGTTGTTGTCTATTGCTAGATTAGAAATCTTGATCCGTAATTGTCATGATTTTTCAATCATTAGTAGCAAAATTGTGATCAGAGATTGCAATTGGAAAATACAACCTAGGTTAAATAATCTGAACCTGTGTGATTATTGCTTAGATCAACCTGTCTTTCTTTTCATAATGCTTCCATTGAATTAAACTCAGAGAGCTTATTCTAGGTTGTTTAATGGATAGCGATTAAATAAAGACCTTGTTTTACTTAACAACAAAGTAAGGAAAGATTGGGGTAACAGAGCTTGTTGTTATCTACGGTTGATAACTTCAATGCTGTAATTGGATGACAATTCTATGTTAATTCACAAATTCATATCTTGTGGCAAAGAAAGAACCCTTAACCAAGTGTCTCTCATTGATTTTTCTCTCCATTTTACTTTGTGTTGTGTTATTGTGTATTTATATTAATATTTCATTTAGTTAATCCATCAACAAAACCCCCCATTTATTCTATTGTTGCTTTTGAATAACAAATTCAATTAGAATCAATCCTCGTGGGAACGATATCTACTTATCACTTTATTACTTGTGCGACTAGTATACTTGCTAGTTTCGAACGCATCAGAGTTAATTGATAAACTCCAAGAATTCGTCTATTCGCCTGATCCAACAACGGCTCGGATAGATTAGTTTGGAGAAGGCAATAAAAGGCGTAGACTGAATTTAACGCTCCATCTGTAATCTCTATCTATTGGTTTGCTTCGTTTTTGTTTACTTTCTTTTTAGTTTCTTTATTTGAGATTTTTCATGTCATTTCTTTTGAGTTTTTTCCAGGTTATTTCTTTCGCCCCAGGTAATATTTTCTAATCATGGCTTTTAGAGTGGTGGCTTAAAAAGTGTAATTCCTCTTGAAACGCATTCTGGATCTCTTCAATCCATAATGGCTGAATAAGGAGGCTAACTTCTAAACTTTTTAGACCCATTCTAACTGACTTGTTTTTGTTTGCTGGCTTGTTGGACTTTATTATTTTATGATAAGTTTAGTTTTGTGTAATTTAAAGTTGTTGTGTGTTTTTGTCTTTATCAGTTTCGATTCGAAAAAAAAACATTGTGGAAAAACCTGAGAATGACAGAATATGGGGTTTTCTTAACTCTTGAAACGCATTCTCTCTCAGTAAATCTGTAGTTTGTTTATTTCATGTTGTTTGAAGTGTCTTGTTTCTTGTTTTGTTTCTTTCATAATAAAGGTATATAGGCTGGAAACCTTAAGTCTGCGGGCTACTGGTCCTAAGGATTGTTCAAATATACAATCTTGACTTAGGTGTAACAACGTCACGCACCTCTTTTCTTGCATTTTGTGGGTCAATGATAAGGTAATGATTGAATTAAGAATAACTCTTGGAAAATGATAAATGATGCATGGATCTGTGTGCTTAAAATGTATATTAGTTTTAAAAAGTTTAAGCCCTTTTGAAACGCATTCTGGATCTCTTTCATCCATAATGGCTAAATAAGGATGCTAACTTCTAAACTTTTTAGACCCATTCTAACTAACTTGTTTGTGTTTGTTGCCTTGTTGAACTTTGTTATTTTATGAGTGAGTTTAGTTTTGCGTAATTTAGAGTTGTTATGTGTTTTTATCTTTATCAGTTTCGATTTAAAACAAAAATTGTGGAAAAACCTGAGAATGGTAGAATATGGGGTTTCCTTAACCCTTGAAACGCATTCTCTCTAAATAAATCTATAGTCTGTTTATTTCACGTTGTTTGAAGTGTCTTGTTTCTTGTTTTGTTCTTTCATAATAAAGGTATATAGGCTGGAAACCTTAAGTCTGCGGGCTACTGGTCCTAAGAATTGTTGAAATATACAATCTTGACTCAGGTGTAACAACGCCGCGTACCTCTTTTCTTGCTTTTTGTGGGTCGATGATAAGATAATGATTGAATTAAGAATAACTCTTGAAAAATGATAAATAATGCATGGATCTGTGTCTTGAAATGTTTATTGGTTTTCGCTTTGTCTTTGATTCCTTGCACAACATTGAGCACTAAGCTATTATCACTGAGTTATTTGTTTACTTAGAGAAGGTTTATGCAATTTAAGTGTTTCTTCTGATTTCAATGAATTCTAGAACCTGTTTGATGGTCACTCGAGGCGAATCCTAGACTGTGCAATATTGGGAAAATGATTTACGCCATCTTTGGACCGTTTGAGCCTTAATAGCCAACCTTGATTAAAATTGATCCCTAGTTATCCCTTTGAGCCTTTGTAAGCTTTTTTTTTCTTGTTAACTCACTAAAAGATTTCCTAACCTCAAATGAATTTTTTTTTCTCTCCAAATAGTTTGTCCCTTACCTATAAGCATGTATATCATTCATGATTACATTTTGAGCTATGTTTTGTTTTTGGGAAGTTAAAGGAGGTTGGATTGTGCCATGAGCAATGCAAGTGAGTTTTATTGTGTTAGTAAAAAAAGAAGAAAGAAAAAAACAATCTGTACTTATCTTCCACGTACTTACACATTGAGGACAATGTGTTGTTTAAGTATGGGGGAGGGGAATTGCAGCAGTTAAAAAAAAAGAAGAAAAGAAAAAAAGAGAAAAGAAAGAAAAAAAAAAGAGATCTATACCCTTGAGTGTTATTAAAAAGAATGAAACAACAAAGTGTCGGGGCGTAATTTCTTTTGTTTAAAAAAAACAATAATAAAAAGAGAGATTGAGTGTTCTGAATAAATTTGGGGGAGTCACTTGGTGAATTCGAACAAATTTTTTTATGTTTTATGGTTGAGCTCTACATAATCTTGAATGATTTATGTGTTTGTGGGTGATTTGACCCAAATTATTATCCTTTATCATACCTTCACCCAAGCCAAACGTTACAAGCCTAATAAAGTCCTACTTGATCCTTGGTATTGTGCTTGTCTATATTAGTGGAGAGTGACTTGAAAAGCAGGCCTATGGAGTTCATTTATACACATATCTTTACTATTAAATATGATTTATTTTTATGCATAAACTCATCCGAGTTATAAGTAATTATGTGAAAATGGCTCTACACACACACACAAGGAAATAAAGTAGAGCGAAACTAATCTTTGAAATGAAATTTTTGATCAAGTGCAAAATTTTGAAGTTTTCCTTGGGTTATAATTAAGTACAATCTTTGAGGCCTATTTGCAAGTTGAAGCATTTGTGTTGTTTTAATTTTTCTTTGATTCTATTTCGATCTAATATCGTTGTAGTTGCTCGAGGACTAGCAGAGTCTAAGTGTGGGGGAATTTGATAGGTGTCTATTTATATATCATTTTCATATCAATTCCGTCTATGTTTCTTTGCTATATTCCTTGGTATTTTTATGTTTTTGTGTGGTTTTTTATGTTTGTAGGAGTTTTGGAGGAACTTGCACAAAATTGGAGTAAAACCCTTCATTTTCACCTCTGCTAATCAACCAATTTCTCGGAGTTGATTGTATCGATATACAATTAACCGGATAACATGCTATATACCATTGGAAAGCTCTCAAAGTCTATTTTTTTGGAGAAATTTACAGTTCACGAATTTATGTAGTGTACCGAAAGTTGTGATAAAAATGGTATGAGAAGTGTATATTTGTAATTCCATATATCACTGTAGTATGTTATTAAATACGGGGCACTGTAGCAAGTTACTGTAGCAGAGTATTTAAACACATTTTAGGGTTTTATTTTCATAACTTGAAGGGGGGAGAACGGGTTGGAGGCAGCATTTCTGGATTTCTCTCATCCCTTGGAGTTCTTGAAGGAGAAAGAAGGCTTTGAAAGAGGAGGAACTACAATTCCAAGAAGATTCATCTACAAAGAAGATTTTCAAAGAATTTGCTAAGTTCTTTCTTTCCTTTTCAATTCTAGAATTTCTCTGTATTGTATTTGTTATTCTGATTGAATATGTGTAACTAAATCTGAATTGGTTGAGGGTGATTTCAAAGCCCTTGATATGGTTTTGTGAGTTGATTGTGTAAGAAATTGTTATCCAATTCTCTAATTGAAGTTGCTTGTATTTTCCCATGTTTAATGCTTATGATTGCTTGCTGGATTGTATTTGGGTGGCCAACTGAATATAATCTGGATATTGTCTATTGGTAGACTAGAAATCTTGATCCGTAATTGTCTTGAATTTCTAATCATTAGTAGCAAAATTGTGATCAGAGATTGCAATTGGAGAATATAACCTAAGTTAAATAATTCGAGCTTATGTATTTATTGCTTAGATCAACCTATCTTTCTTATCATAATGCATCCATTGAATTAAATTTAGAGAGCTTGTTCTAGGTTACTTAATGGATAGAGATTAAATAAAGAGCCTGTTTTATTTAACAACAAAGTAAGGAAAGATTGGGGTAGCAGAGTTTATTGTTATCTACGGTTGATAATTTCAATGGTATAATTGGATGACAATTCTATAATTAATTCGCAAATCCATATCTTGTGGCAAAGAATGTTCCCTTAACCCGATTTCTGTCATTGATTAATTCTCACTTCAATTAAGTTAGCATTGTGTTATTCTTTATTTGCATTAACATTTCATCTAGTTAATCAATCAACAAAACCCCCCATTTATTCTGTTTTCGCTTTTGAATAACAAATTTAATTAGAATCAATCCTCGTGGGAACGGTATCTTACTCATCACTTTATTACTTGTGCGACTAGTATACTTGCTAGTTTCGAACGCATCAATGCTTATGCTAAATGTGTATGTCTTTTGGGCTAGACAATCATTAAGGGTGTGATGTGAATGGACTTCGGGCTAACTTGTTCTTCTTGTGAAAGGATACTGAGGACAACTTAGTGACAAGTATGGAGATACTTTTGGTATTGCAGACTGATGCAATAAATCCTCAAATACTCAAAACAATCCTCTAGCAAATAATCAGCTTGCCTATTTCGAGCACCATTTCTTACACTTCCTTCAAGATGATTGGGACAATTCTATCTGTCATGATTTTCAAGATAGTTAGGGCAATTATTTGCCCTCTTATTCTTTTCTTTTCTTAAGATGAATCGGGAATTCTTTACCCTCTTGCTTCTCTTCACTTCTTAAAATGAATGGGTAATAGTACTGTCTTGGGGAATTTCTTCATCTAACTTTAAGAGCATTATTCGTCCTTCTTTGTAGACATCTATGCTGGATGAAATGGCTAACTTCTTTCATATATCTTGCTTCTTCACTATTGGTGGCAAGGTTGCCTTCTTTGATGCCATTGATAGGAATTGCTGGCAGATTTTCTTCTTCTTAACATGTTTTCAGCACATTCAATATCCTTCAACAAAAAGTTGAAATGCTAAATATGACTTGTTCATTAATTTGATTCACATTTGAATTCTTCAAAGATTTCTCAAATTAAATAGCTCAAAGGTAATGCATTAACATTATGATTGTTCACAATTTTGACTCTAATGCCATAATTGCTTCATTCAAGATTCTTCATGGGTGTGTGTGTATAACCAATCATACCTATGAAACTCAGATAGCTTTATGTAATGAGAGCTAATGATCAATCTCTAATGAAAAAGGATTACCATAAGCCCGCTTTTCACACCACTCTCCACTAATGCAGGCTGATCACAACATCGAGGATCATTAAGGCTTTATCAAGCTTGTAATGTCAGGTTTGGATCAAGATATGATAAGGAAATAATAAGGTTAACTCACTCATAGTCGTACAACAATTCTAGGTTTTAATTGAGAGCCTCAACTCATTTTCATCACCATGATTGTTTCAATTTTGAATGGCTATACTTCCAAACTTTGAGTCTTCATATACCACATTTGCTTTGCTTTTGATTTTCAGTGGCTACACCACTAAATTTTACAAGCAATGGGATTAGCACTCTTTTCTTTTTCTTCTTTTCTATTCTTCTTTTTCTTTTTCTTTTTCTTTTTCTTTTCTTCTTTTTCCCTTTTCTTCTCTTTTTCTTTCTTTTTTCTTCCTTAAGGTCAAAATTGCAGAAAACTTGCAAATTCTTTCACAAGGATGGCTCTTAGTGTTTGTTTTCTGGAATTTTCATATGCTATGTGTGAAGGGTGTTGACCCAGGTATGGCAACCCAAGAGGGGGTGAATTGAATTTTTATTTATAAAAATAGATTTACATAATTTTTCTTGAAAGATCAAAATTAGTTCACTCTTTTCTTTGAGAATAGAGGTGACGAAGATGAAATTAGAAGTTATCTAAGATGCAATCAAGAGAACAACAATAATTAACAATCACAAGTGCAAATAGATTTAAAGAGGATAGGGATAGAGATAGTGCAATCTCAATTTATGCAGTTCGGCAAACCTTGCCTACGTCCACGGGCTTCTAGCTCCTCCATAAGCTAGGCTTTCCACTAAGTTGTAGAATTCTTTACAACTTCCTTGATGAACAATCTTACCAAGACTTCTTCGTTCAACCCTTGATAACACCACACCATGAGTTTTCTCAAGGGTAACTATTATCCTTGACAAGAATGATCCCACTCTCACCACAATGTAAGAACAAAGAACATTATTTACAATAAAAGTACAACTCTCCTCAAAGAGTAGATAAAGAATAGAAAAACTCTCTAAACTTGCTATTTCTCTTATTTGTTGCTTGATGGATTCTTATTGAATGCATGGTAGAATGGCTTCTTTTATAGGCAAATAAGATGAACTTAATCAAGTGAAGATACCAACTCTAAATTTTCTGCCCACCATAAAAATCGTAATTTTGTCGGCCTCTTTTATCAATGTTTTGTTTGAAATTTTAAAATCTGCAAAACATAAAAGATCTGCATATTTGAATAAGATTTCCAACACATTAAAAATCAAGTCATTTGGATATTTCTATCTCATGATATGGACAAAAGACCATTCGGTGTTCATATTAGTTGATTTTTCTTCTTTATGTCAGTCCACCAATTTGCATGATGATTATGTTGGCCTTTTATTTGAAATTTGAATTTCTTCAAAACATTAAAGATCTGGATATTTGAATAAGATTTCCAAAACATTAAGAATTAAGTCATTTGGATATCTCTATCTCAATATATGGATAAAAGACCATTCGGTGCTCATGTTAGTTGATTTTTCTTCCTTGTGTCAGTCCACCGACTTGTATGATGATTATGTTAACCTTACATTTGAAATTTGAATTTCTTCAAAAATACAAAGTGTTCTCCATTAAATCATCTTTCCAAAGCCTAAAGAATCAAATGATTTGGATATCTCTAGCTCAAGATATGTCCAAAATAGCATTCGGTGCTCATGTCAACTTATTCTATTTCCTTTAGCTTGCATGATGATTTGGACAACCTTTGACTTGAAATTTGAATTTCTTTAAAACATATAAAATGTTATTAATTTAGAAATCTTCCTAAAGGGTCAAGAGTCATGTCATTTGGACATTTATAGAGAAATATATGACCAATTGATTGAACATTGCTCATGTATCACATTCCTTGAGTCAAACCTTGTTCTTAAACTTCAGTACCTTTAACATAGAGTCTTCTCCTTAGCTTCAACACTTCATTTTAATAAGCCTCTTCTTGATTTTACAAGTATTTCATTGATCTTATTCTTGCACAAAAATAAACATATTAGTAATACCTCAATGAATCAATGTGTATTGTTATCATCAAAATTATCATGTAGCCTTAGGGCTAACAAAGGGTACTATGAGGGAAAATTTTCTAGTGTTACGATAAATTTTGTGATTTGACAAATAAAATGCTTGATTAGGCTCAATACAGTACACTAGGGATAACAAATCATGATTAGGTGTGCTTGAAAGGCTCAATCGATCCAAAGAAGCCTAAATCACTTCCCTTATTTTATGAAGCCTAGGATTTCACCTCAAGTGATAATGAAATGGGTTCTAGAGTCTTAATTATAAGATCACAATACCAAGCTTTATTCACATAAAATTTCTCTAAGGGTATTAAGTTCTTTATTCATGGCTATTATGCTCAAATGATTAAAGAATCAATAATGAAACTTATCTAGCAAAAAGAGTCAAGCATGCAAACAACACAATTTCATATATTACCAAAAATCTATTTCCAATGAGTATCATGACTTTATCAATGATCATCAAAAGAACACACAACTCACAAACATAACATTCTTAAAACGAAGCATTTCAAGACAACATTATTCTTTCTTTGGATCAGGAATTCTTTCATTGTCAATCAGGTCTTGTATCTCATGTCAAACACAATGGCTCTTGTTGATGTTTGTTGGTGGAAATCATAATATTCATGTTGCCTGTGGTTAGCTGGTCATGGGTTTTGCGGAGGCTTTGGTGTCAATGGAAACAACCCAAATTGGGCACAGAGCTCCTCAAATACTTCGGATAAAGTCATCCCAATTGATTGAACTTCCTTGGTTGATGCTCTTCTATATCCTCGTCGTTTGTCCCGCTAGATAGGTCAGGGTGCCCTGGATTTCTTCTAGGGTAGTTGTTATTCTTCTTTTGTTTGGCCTCAAAATCTTCTATTTGAATGACTGAATCATGCAAGTCTTCAAAAATCTTGATGGAAAAGCCCGTAAGCCTATCACTGATGAAGGCATGAGCACCATCGATCATCACCTTTTCCTTCTCCGTGAGCCTTGTGGTCATCTTGGTAGCTTTGGCCCTGCAACGGACCAAGTAATAAAAAAATGTCTCATAGGGCTTTTGGTGTGTATCTCAAAATCCCACAAGGTACCCTTAGTTAGGTATTGTGGTGATATTATTCCATAAACTGTTCGGATAGTTCTTCCCAATCTTGTCGAACCCTCGTGGGCAAATCATGATACCATACTACCACATCATCTTCTAAGGATAGCATGAAGTACCTCAATATATACTCCTTTGACAAAGGAGTGGTGGCCATATTAACAGCATACAGCTTCAAATGTGTCTTCTACACAAGTCTTGCACTCGTGTGCCAGGTGGGTTGCGCTCCTATGCAACATTTGTAGTTTTAATAATGCTTTAGGTAGAGAGTTGGTGCTCCTGCGTATCAGGGGTTGCACTCCTGCGTGATAACGTAGACTAGGAATTCTTCTTCAACATGGAATCAACAATGTTTGAAGACAAAAACAAGGTGGAGGATTGTTATGTGTTTTAATCTTGTTAGAATATTAGGCAATAAAGTATTTGTTTCTAGATTAGAATTAAAACAAATTGGAATTTGTATCAAACTAGAGAGTTGAGTTTAATGGTAATTTGTTTTAATTAGGATAATCTAGGTGACTCATAGTTGGACAAGGAAACTAAAATAGGAAGAGTTTTGATTGTACTTCTAGTCTAGGAATCATGGTCAGACTAGGAAAGAGACTCTTGGCCCTATATAAAGCCTTGTACGTATGAGTGTATGGATATCAAAAAATCAGTGAAGTGGAGAGAAGACGGTAATAACATTTTGGAAACCTTGGGAAACAACAAGGACGTCAACATTTGGATGATCTGGGAAGCTTTGATTGGAGTCATTAATTATGAGCAAGATCGCGATCTTGGAAGCCACAGTTTGGGATTGTAAACCATGAGTATAGATCTGGTACCCGTGGAAGTTCTTCTCTGTTAGTCTTTCCTTCAGAGTATATATCATAGATTGGTGATAATCTTGGAATATATACATCGGAAGACTGTTAGTCTTTCCTTAGAGGCATATGTCGAAGATTGGTGGTTATGTTGTTGATATGCATTGGAAGGCTGTAAGGTTAAATCGTTGTTATTGTTGTTGATCTTCTTGTATTTCTCCATTATTGTTGATTGAAATAAAGCTGCTGCTGAGATATTCAAAGTGGATGTAGGTTTGATTGGCTGAACCACTATAAATCTGGTGTCCCTATCTTTTTTATTTTCTTGTTTGTTTTCTTGCTTGTGGTTTCATCATAAATTTGTCAATATCTTCGATTGAACAGTTCTGTAGAAAGCCCAAAAATTCATAACAAATCTCACAAAATCTAATGGTTGAGATTGAAAGTCAACAAGTTACATTTAATATAGCCAACTCATCAATCATCTCAATCATTGGATTTTGTGGATTAATAGCTGGAAAATTGTGTTTAGTTTTGTATCAAAACTCTTATGTCAAAATATCTCATCCCTATAAATAAATAAATATATATATATCTATAAGATATTTTGACATAAGATATATATAGATATATATAAGTCAATTCGGCATTAACATGTAATTAAGTAATCAATTAGGTTGCAAATTAACTTCCAAATAAAGAATTATTTAGCAAATTTGATGCAAAATTGCAAAAACATTTATAATATTAGCCAAACGGTAGCACTAGATAATAATATATTATTTAATATAACATGTAACTGAAACAACATATTTTTGGTAGAACAAAATAAAATGATACTATTGCTCAGTCAAGTTCAGCAATTTGAAAGGTAATGAAATTCAAGCCCGAGATAAAACCTACTTATAGATAATGTACTCATAAATAGTTAATTCACAGTCAATAAACTAAAGCAAGCATGATCAACTTCCAAAATTTTCTAACGAGGTGTAATACAATAATTACTTAGAAAAAAACATAATTCATCGGTAGAATAACGAGAAAGGCAAATTTGCATTTTTTTAAAAAAAGAGCATAAGAATATAGAAAGAGACAACAAAGCCATATTATTTGTTGCATACCAGATTCACAAAAGCAAAATCAATACAATATCATAGTTATGAAATCAAATTACAAACCACTTAAATGACTTTAGTCACACAGCACGAATATTTTTTTAGAATCAGGTAAGCTCTCAACAAGTTAACATGAAAATTCAGGGCAAAAGTAAATATCTTATTTTATTATTTTTTACTTTAATTTCAAATATAATCTCATAATAATTATAATATTATTTTCTCCTAAAAAAAGGGATATATTGATACATATATAGGATGTATTGAAGCCAAACCCATTGTTAATATATATATATATATATATATATATAAAATTGTGTCTGAATTATTTGTGTCCAAATTATATATTATAATAAACTTTTGATTAGATGAATTTGGATTGGATTAAATAAATTGATTTAAAGTATTCTAATTATAGCTTGTATAACAATGCGAAAATCTCAAATTATATCCAAAGTTATTGTAAAGAATTATACTATATATCCTAAAATTCTATCTCAAATTTTGCATCTAATATGATATGAGATTAATTTAATGCTATTACTTCATTTATTATATTATTGCAAATCTATTTATTAGAGAATAAATACTAAGCCTATATCTACAAGATTAAGCTTTTAGAAAAGTTACAAACTTAACATGATATTAGAGCCATAATGATCTACTGGTCGTAGTTTCGAATCCCCTTCATTTATGTTATTTAAATTGTTTGATCGACTTATAATAGCTCGTGAGGCATGTGAGGCTCAATCCATATTGCAAGGGCATGAGACTCTTGCATGTGATGGGGCATATTAAAGAATAAGTCATGTTTGGCGTCTGACATTGTAAATTACTATTTTACTACATTATATGAAATAGTACAATACATATGTTTGGTTATAATTTTGTAAAGTATTAATTCAAAAAAATTAATTCATTTTAGTTAGTTTTTAATAAATTATTATTATTATTTATAAAAGTTATTTAATTATATTTAAAATTTTAATAATTTTTTAAATTTTAAAAAGTGTACTAGAGATTTGCTGAATGGTAGTTGACGTCGATGATGGTGACAACTACCAAAGATTGTTAGACAAAGCAGTTAGCATGAAAATGATCAAGGGAATTTGATTTAGATATTAGTGGTGGAGTTATCGGCATCTAGGTCGTTGTTTGACCATAGAAGGTGTCCTAAACACGCTGAAAAGACGACAGGTAACCGACAATCTAGTGGTGGTTCAACCAAGTTCTGGTGAACCTCCGACGAATTATTTAAAAATACTTAATTAATTTTTATAAAATAAAAATTTTATATTATATATATATATACATATACATATACATATTAAAATGTATGTACTATTTTTTGTTATAAATTAATACAATACATTGGTGTACCAAACAAAACATAAACTTTACCTGGCACTGTTTTTATTACTATACAATACAATGTACAACAAAATAATGTACTATACAGTGTCATATATCAAACATGTCTTAAATATTCAAGTTAAACCTATATCTACAAGCTTAAACTTTTCGAAAAGTAAAAAACTTAACATTGATAAGCTATCATGTAGTCTGCTTTATTTGGAATGCAATTTTGGAATGAAACTTTGGTATGAGTAGCATTATATTTGTTTTTATCATATAAAATTCACTCATTTTTTAGCCCTGAATTTGATGGTTGGGCATACACCGATTATTAGACACCCTTGTATCATAAAAATCAAGTTAATTATTTAAAGTATATACTAGCAACCCATCAATTGAGAATTGTAAACATGCATGCAATATTGATATCATATATATCATGAAAAAGGTATACATACATGGTCTTGGTTATGCAATAAAAGGTCATATATATCTTCATTCAAGTTGTTAGTTGTTATAAAGCCTATACCAAATTGCTTCTTTAAAGGGAAACTCTTGTTCACTCTACAGACAATAATGTAGTCACAAGTCTTCAACTACTTTTCAGACTTGTAACTAGGGGAACTAGTGTAAAGGGAAAATATTACATTTATGAAAAGACAAAATAGTCATTATTGAGCCATCATGACAGCCATACACTTGGCACTAATTTAATGGCTTAAATCTTTCACATGTGTGAAAGAGGCTGTAAAAGGAAGAGTTTAGGTTTAAGATAGGGGATCTTTGATGTTGCAAGCTTTAGGAAACCCTAGGCAATCACCTTGAGAGAATTTAGGGGAAAATGAGAGAGAAGCCCCAGCCACACTATTCACACATACAATTCATAGACACTTTTCATCTATTACAGTTTATATTTTATTGTTCACCGATTACTATTTATACATCACTATTCAGAATCTACTATTCACTAGTTACTGTTCATTGTCTACTTTCATTGCTTACTGCTCATGTCTCACAACCACTCTTACTTATTTGGAACTATTTATCATGTTATTTTCTACTTAAATACTGTCCCTTTCCACTTTGTTATTAAATCATCAAACCTATCACTGACTTGAGCATTGGAGGGTACACATTACGAAAGACGATGCCCTTTGATGTGTCTAGATATTGGTTTTGCAAGTTGGAGCTTGTTAGCGTCACCGAAGGTATTTTACCTGTGTTTTAGGTCGAGAAGACAGTGTGCACTCAGGAGGAGCATGCGGCTAAGGAGATGCACTCTTGAAAATGGACCCCCAAGTAAGATGGTCCTTTCCTGACCACAAAAACCCTCTCCCAAGCACAACGGTTCACAGGTCAGGAACTGTGCTATTAGGCTTTAAGAGGTATTGTCGTACTCTTTTCATACTTGACATGTGGACAGATCTCGATCCACGTGTCCTTTGATGCTGGTCAATTTTTATGCATCAACTTTTGTGGGCACTGAATATATTAGTCATTTCCTGTATTTAGCTAAGAATGGAAGAATGCTTTTCCCTCTTATGCTCATTTGCTTACTTCTTGAATCTATTACTAATTTCCTCAAATCATACTATAATATCTGGTCCTTATTAGTTAATATTTTCCTTGATTATTTATTGGAGCAATTCATAAGGAGAAATCCTAGATTTTTTCCCAGGCACGTTTTTTAAGCATGTCAATACTTATTTATTGTCTTGTTACCCTGCTCATTCTAGCTAGATTGTTTAGGACCGATACTTTATCTTACTCCGTAAAAAGAGGTTATAAGTTTTATTTAAATGCTTTATCTATTTTTGATAAGATGCTTTATTTGTTTTACTTGATATTAAAGCTAACTATAGTGTTCCCAATTCAAAACCCATATTTTATATGCTACTAATGTACATGCTACAGAGAAGTTACAATGTGGGGGGATTATTTTTGCAATGATGGAATGAACGCATTCATAATTTTATCAATAAATGTTCATACACTATTTTTATGTTTTGTTTACAACTTGCATATTGCTTTCACAATTAATTTGTTGTATTTTGATAAGTTATATTGAATAACATAATGTGCATTATATTTATAGATTTTACATTAAATTTATGATTTTATTTTATAATTTACACTAAAAGAAATTTGGGCTTTTGCAACAAAAAAGTTGTCTCCAAAAGCAAAATTTTGTTTCACAAGACATACCGCAACAAATAAAGCTTAATCCCTAAGTTGTGGCAATAGGCCCATGGCAGAAGGAAAAGGCAACGAAAAAAAAATTTCATGGCTGAATCTACCATTTTTTGCCATGAATTTTTTTGTTGTACATTAAATCAGAAAATTGTTGTAGAAAGATGTGAGAAAGCACGAAAAATGATGTTGAAAAACTTAAGGAGACGAAAATATTTCATTGGTGATTGTAATTTTCTGTAACAAAATTTTGTTGCAAAAAGTGTCAATTTGGGACAAACTTTGGAGGCTTCTACAACCAAAAATTAGTTCCTAAAATGCACATTTTGCAATAAAATAATTTGTCATAAGATGTATGAAAAAAGTGGTGAAATGGAAATGAGAAACAAATATTGAATCTTGTTGCAGCAAAATTTTTTTTGCAATATGATATAATGTGGCATAAATTTTTATTTAGTTGCAAAAAGTATCATTTTCAATAAATCAATTTGGTTTAAAATGTATGAAATTAGTGGGAAATGAAAATGAGAGACGAATTTTGAAGCTTATAGCAACAAAATTTTTGTTGCAATATGATATAATATCGCCACAAATTTTATTTAGTAACCAAATGCATCATGTTTGGACAATCAATTTCGTGACAAATATGATGAATTTGGTTATAAAATGTAATGGAGGATAAATATTTTAGGTTTTAAAAAAGAGATTTTAGTTGCAAATTAGTGTTATTAGCTACTAAAATTTTTTGGTTGCACATACCATGTTTTGGAGACAAATTATTTGGCGGGTAAATGTATTTAAATTGTTATATTAGTAGCTCTATTTTTGTCAAATTGATTTCGTCTCAAAATCAATCTCCAAAATTTAGCAATTATTTGCAAATATAAATTCAAATATCATATAGTAAACAAAAATGGAAAATGGAATTAAAATTATGACATCTTTCTTTATAAATGTTAGACTTCTACTAAATACCATAAAAGGTTTCAAGTACATCCCATACAAACCAGAAATATAATATAAAATATGACTACTATAGCTTTGAGTACCCCTTAAATTATATTATTTACTTAAGAAGGGGCAGCATTACTTCCCTCAAATTCTCTACCATTACCATTTATTAGAGTAAGATGATACATAACTTATAAGCAGGCCATCTATCATTCCTCTTTTAATAAATTATGCCAACCTAGCATCTGCCACATTGGAATGGTACTTGATTACATAACAAAAGTGTAGTTGTAAGCACTTGATTTTGAGACTCGATGATAAAATGAAGATGAATGAAGAGCAAACAAATGATCAAAATGCCCTTGGAAGCAAAAAGAAAAAGAGTCGAGAAGAAACCGACCAAAAGCTTTGAAAATGAACCCAAGATTTTGAAAAATCACAGAAATTAATCTAGGAGAAATGTTGTGATGAGTCATATACCATTGCGAAGCTACGGATGTCTAGTTTTCATGAAATTTCATGGATAATAAATTGGAGTTGAATTTGAAGAGTTACATGTGATCGAATGGTTGAAGGTCAGAAGGGACTATATTAAAAAAATGCAAAACCCAAGGGTTACCGGTGGTGGTCTGCCCACAGTTGGTTAGCTATCCCACTGCTGGCCTATGGTCCTCCCATAGCCAGCCGGCTAATCCTCTTTCATTTTTGGAAATTACACCACCAACCTTCCATTTTTTATTTCTTCCTTCCTTTTTCAACTTCAACCCTCAACTGTATAAACCCTTGTCCTCCTCACTTTCAAGACGCAATAAAATCTTCTTTTCTCCCTCTTGAAGATGCACATAAGAATTCAAGAAGTCATTTTCAATCTAATATTTTTAGCTGTTCTATTGCTCTAACCCAGGAAAGGGTAAGAATAGTTCTCCTTTCTCTCTTTTAATTCTTCTCTAATTTTATTGCTTAGAATTAAGCATGTGTAGGTTTATTTATGCTTAGAATAAGCATGTTTGGGTTTCATTTTGATGCTTAGAAGCATGATTAGGGTTATATAGAATTATTTAACCTTTCTTTTGTCTTGCAAGGTGGAAATTCTTGTCAAGGATAGTCATCTTTCCCTCCTTTATTAGAAACATGTTTAGGAATTTATTTTGCAAATGCTTAGAATCATGCTTAAGAGCTGCTTAAAATTATGCTTAGAAGCACATAATTAGAATCATGCTAGGAAGACTTATAAATGCTTTGAAGCATGCCAGTAAATAGCATATAATAGATAAGAATTACCATGTTTACCCTTGAGTGCTTAAATTAGACTAGAATGGCCATGATTGATATTGATTGTTTGAATTAGGCTAGAATGGCTATGATTGATATTGATTGATTGAATTAGGCTATAAATGTTGTGATTCACTTTGATTACTATGAATAGGCTAGAATTGCCATGATTAGGTAGATTTACCATGATAAGAAATATTAAATCTGGATAGAAGTGTCATGATTCTAGATTATAGCTTTGGAGTGAATTTTAATTAATTGATTGATTTTGTAAATAACATATTTGAAAATATGATTGAATAATTGTATGATGTCATGAAGTGGTAGTGAACTCACATTGATGGTGAGGGACTATCACTTAGAATGAACAGTTAGAATAAGTATATGATGAATATATGCTTGAAGAGGCTTGATAAATATTGAATAGACTTACATATGACAGTGAGAAATTTTTCATTTATCGAGTCTTGAATTTATTTGATTAGATTGACTATATGATATGCATAAATATGTTATATTTTATCTTTGAATATTTGAAGTGCTAGAAGTAGTTATACTTTATTGTTGAGTGACAAATTATTGTAATCCTACTCCCCATCCCCCATGTTTGAGAGGAAATATAATTCTATTCTCCTCCCTCTTTCTTTGTATGAATATACAACTGTTGTTGATTTGAATATCACCCCAAATGCTTAAAGAAGATAAAATTGAAAATATGTGTATAAAATGAACCACTTAAGCAGATTACATAATAACTTAAGCTATTTTTTATTTGTTACAACCTAGTGGAGGCTGGATTTTGATCCAAGCTAGGTGAATGGCTTGTACCTAACTTCCTGAACTCATCTCTGAAGGGATGAAGGTAGTTCAGGTCCTGAACTGAGTGATTCCCAATTGAATAATTAGGTGGTGACTCTATTCTCCATACATGCCCATGGCTCATTTGTGCTTTCTTAAGTCTCAAAAGAAGCTTTGACATAGTGTCATGGTCGCAAATGTTCTGGTAGAATGAAAGCCGTGTATATAGTGGCAACTCCACTAGGGCTATGAGGAGTTGATTCCAATTGGGATACCAAATTTGAATAGTTTACTTTGTTATTTTGAGTCATTGCATCACTAAACTTTGCATACAACGAGGATGAACTGCCCAATTTAGTTGTACGGCATCAGTATGAGAAGCCTTTGGCTCCATTCAACCCTTAGATAACTCATGTTGGTGTTACCAACTTTGAGCACGTACCATTGACTTAGTATAAAAAGAGACTGACCTAAAAGGGATCTTTCACTCGAAGGAGCTTAGACCATTGGACCCTTGAGACTCAAGCTTTTATAGATGAATGTAGAAATTTCCAGTGGGATGAATGTCCAAAACTATGTTAAAATGCATGTTTATATACTACAAGAAAAATAGGTATTAGTGTCACTTTTTTTTCTACTAGTTTGTAAGAAACTGACACATATAATCCAATCAAACCCATGTAAACTAATTGTTGTCACTTTTTTTAGGAGTCTGTGTAACCATTTGTGTCGTAATCTTATTAACTGACAAGTATTTACAATAATAAAAGAAAAAACTAAAACGTAACCTAGCTCTCTAACCCATTTCACTAGATCTCTTTCTATCTTTTACTATTCTCTCTAACCCTAGCTCACTCTTCCTATAATGGCAGATCCTTGACCGTAGCTCAACTCACTCGATCACCCATCACCATCTTCATTATCATTGGATCATTTGCTTCTCAAACTTGAATTCTTGTGAAATACCCATTCGAGGTGTAGATCTAAGATGCATGAGTCCATTTGTCTATTTTGATTTGCTCTTGCAAGACTTAAGGGTTTTAATTTCGAGCGAGGTACGTGAAGTAAAAGGAGAAAATGGCTTGGTTTGGATTTCTCTCTATTTTTTCATTTTATTTACTTATTCATTTATTTTTCTCTATTTTTTCTCTTTTCCTTCTTTCCTTTCCTCTCCACTTCTTATGATTTTTGAGTGAATCGTGACCTTCACCTTTGATCTAAGTCGTTAACCCATTTGGGTTGATTTCAAAAAAGCTGATTTGAGTGGGTTTTATTTTGGTTGTTAAATTTGTTGTTTTGTGTGTTTTAGGTTAATATGTAATTGAACTCAAAGGGAATAAAGAGCTTCACGAGTTTCCTCTATGTCAATAACCTTCTTGTGTAGCTGAAACGGTGGCTAGAAAGCTAGCTAATCTTCCGATCGGCACCTACAAAGTAACCTTCTTGTTTATTAATTAGTTTTGAGATAAGTGTTTGATCATTAGACATATGCTTTTAGAAGGTCAGATATCAATTTCTTTGAATTTTTCTTTGCTTTCTCTTAGAATTGAAACTAAAGTTAAAAATAATTAATAGAATGCATTATTGAAAGTAGGCCTGTATATTTGCTTTGGTTGCTCTGAATGACAAATCAATAAATGATTTTAATTAACCTTGCCGCATGCGGTGTATTCTCTTCCATCATTTCTTAAAAAAAAAAAAATTTGTCAATTGACCTCGCTGGGCTTTATTAACACACGTAGAGCATTTTTCTAACCAAGATATTTGTTTTGTTTTAAATAAATCTTAAAGGCTTTCATTAAAGAGAGCAAAACAAAGGCAATAAATGCCTTTAATTAACTTGTCCCATACGTATCCCTTAAAGTCAATATCCTTCACCGTATAAGCTTAATCATGTGCCCACAATTTTTGACTTTGTTCAAGATATTAACATGGACATGTGGAAAAAAAAAAATTCTTTAGCTCCACAAATTTATCATATTCTAAATTTATCTTAGCCTACAAAATTGACTTGCATTTATTAAATTTCTTCCCCCACTTTATCTAACTTAAGTAACTCTCTTAGAAACTCCATGTATATATTACATGTTTGAGTGAGAGTGCGATAGCAATATGTTGATGTAAAATTGTTTTTGTTATAGGTTGGTTACTACATTCAAGGGAAAGCTATTAAGAGCTTTATCAGACAAAAGTCATATCTGCAAATTCTTTTGATAATTTAGGTAGTATTTATATTTTACTTATGTGTATGTAATCATTTTGCTTGGGAGCTGTTCTTTCATTAACGAAATTAATATATTAATTACAATAGTTTTATGAACTTACTTCTTACTATTGCTTTCTTAAGTTGCTTCTTTTGCTATGAATTAAATTTTATAAAATTTGTTAATTGTTTGTCATGCCCTCTATCATTGTGTATTTTCAATCTGTTTACTTTGATGATTTGTTAAGAATAAGGAGAGGTTTAAGCTTTTTAAATTGCTACTCTAACTTGAATGTACTTAAAAGAACATCTTTGAATTCATGGTTTGGTTGCATATAAATTAGTCGACTTTTGCCTATTAGTTTCATGCATTATATTGGTTTCATTTTACTATTCTTATTCTCACAAGTGAAGCAAGAAATGTAGGATATTAGTACCACATGGAGCAAAAAAAAATTATAAAAAAAGTCGTTGTACCCATAAAGCTATTATACTCAAGCCATTCTTCTATTTATATCATTTGGTTTTTATTAATGATCTTGTTAGTTACAAGTTGTCTCTCATCATAGGGTCAAATATTGTAGGCTGATGACAGCCTTCACTTCTTTCATTTTCTCTCCATTTCGTCTCCTTTATTATTGGATTCACAATTACAGTAAATTATTTAACACGATAGTAAACTGCATTTATTGACCTTTATTTCAGGTAGGAGTTGAAAGAGAATTACTTGGACTGGATAAAGTAAGTCTTACAAACAATTCATTATGTACTTAGGGGAGCACCCTACCTAATAATAAAGTTTAATTTAGTATAAGGTAAGCCAATATGGACTGTATTTCACTTATGATGCAAATGATCATAGGAATCGTCTAATGATTACACAATTGAATGATATATTTGGTAAGCTTTCCTTTAATTTATTTGTAGAGCTTGGTATGCAATGTTTCGAAACTTTGATTTAATTATTGGTTTCGATATTAATTTTTATCTCATTTATTTCTCTTGATTTCCCTTGTATTTGAATTACTACTTTGTTTAATCTTAATTCAATTCATATTTATAAGTTATTAAACTTGTAGTTGTTTTTTTTTTAATATATTAAACTTTAACCTAAGTGAGATCATGGGGGGCGATTAATGCTCTATCTGATATGATATTGGAATTCCAGTATACTGGTATAATCAGCCATCAACTTGTTCCAATGCTTTCTGGAGTTGTTTTGGTTTGAACAAAGATGCAACTAACATTTAAAGTACAATTCATGTTGATGCATAAAGAATGTGCAGCCAAGTAGCCACACCTCAAATTAGAAAGAAGATAAGGTAGACAACTTTAAAACGATGCAGTTTATGGCCTCATTGATTGTTCTCATTTGCATGTGCACTCTTGTAATCGGTCATGTTTTTCAAAGTGTTTTTACTTAATTTTTTATCACATTGAAACATTACAGGAAAATCACAGGTTAATGCATTGGTATAGTGTGATTACAAATTCTAAAATTTCTATTGAAACATGTGATGGTCTATTCAAGTAAAATGTGATTGGATATAGATTTTTTTATTGATATGGTCTATTCAAGTATAGTGTGATTGGATATGGATTTTTTATGGAGTAATCTTGTGCCCTATAGATCCTTCATCCACCTCTCTCAAAAACAAATTTTGATAAGGTTCTAGCTAGATAGAGGCCAAAGTGAGCAAGATTGTCCCTAAAGTACATACATAAGAGATTCACAAAGGAGTTGGGAGAGGAAGGTTAATGCGTCATACTGAGCCACACTAGTGAGTGTAACCACTATAAGTTGTATTTTATTTATCACTTCACTTATGAAACATAGGATTTACTACAAAGAGGGAGGGTTGCTCAACTTCCCCTTTCTGTATTCAAATGGAAAAGTGGTGTTTAATACCTATTAATTGTTGGTTTCAGATTGTGTATAGAATAGTTTCTAGATTTCTACCCATGTTGAACATAATGCATATACTGCTGGTTGCCTACATTAATTGATCCTGTGACTTTGCCAACAAATTTATTTACTTTGATAGTGTTTTGTTTTCCAAATATCTTTCAGAATTGCTATCAAAACATTTTGGAAAAGGATGAGATGATTAGAAGGGTAATAGTCACTTTGTTTATGTTAGTTTCTAGGGAAATGACATGTATAACCCAGTCAAAGCTAGGTAGATCAATAAGTGTCACTTTTCTGGGAGTCTGTGTAATCATCTATGTCACAATTTTATAAATTGACAAGTATTTGCAATAATGAAATAAAAAAATAAAACATAACCTAAATCTCTAACCCCTTTCACCCGATCTCTCCATGTCTTTCACTCTCTCTTAGACCTAGCTCACTCTATTGATCTCTCACATCATCTTTCTCTCATCATCAATTGAACTTCAACAAGCAGAGGTCGTGGCTAGGATCTTTAAGGCTGGTCTCTACAACGAAGCCCTCTTTTCTCTCAAAGAAACCCTAATTTCTTTTAATCTTTTAGGAAATCAAATCCTTGTGATTTCTCCTACTATTTGATTTCATCTTTTATTAATCTTCTCTTCTCTTCTCGGATATGATATCTATTTTTATTTTTGTTCTCTCCTCTATTTTGACATGATTTAATTTTTTCAGTTCTTTGCTCTAATTTCAATTTTTTCTCTTCTTCAATCTGATTTCATTGTTATTGATTCACTTAATTTGATTTTTCCCAATGATTGTTCATGGCTACTTTCAGTTTCTAGTCAAAGCCAAGCAAAGATAAGGTAAAGGAACTCTTGAAAGTAAAGAAATGGCAGAGACACATGGTGGCATAAACCAAAGGTATTTTTTTATGTTTTTTTAAATTGATCTGGTAGTGTGTAATCGGATATATATAGCACAACCCTTCATATTCGTCCAAATACCTTAATCCAACCCCAATTCTACCATCTCACTGCTAGCTAATCTAGCTGCAATCCATTACCCTGTTTTTATAAAGGTTGTTGACCCTTATTTGGCTAGAAAAAGAAAATTATAAGAATTAATAAAATCGTTTACAATGCTTAAAGATGTTTTTTTAAATTTGAAATTTGAATATTTAGTTTATGGATTCAACGTTTTTGGTTTGGAGTTGGTTTGCTTATGGAATTGAATGGTTATTGTCTATTATTTGTTTTGTCCTAGTGATGTAGAGTAGATTCTCTGCCGTGAGTAGATAGCTAACCTCCAAATCCAAAAAATATCTATATTCTCACACATTTCCTTTTTTGTTTCGTTAATTTCATTTTTCAATTTATCTTCCATTTCTAATCATGATTTTTGAGTTGTTCCTTGTTTCAGGTACATGGACAAGAACCTTCAGAGTAACTTTCCATGCTTTTGCGCTTATTTATTTATATTATTATTATTTTAATTTTATAGTTTGATTAATTTCGATAAGTTGTTATTATAGTAGCTTGAGTAGCTCCTTTGATTTTTGTTGTTTAATAAAGTTAAGACAAAGAAGAAATTTGATAAATGAACTGACTCTATCCAGTTGTTTAGGAGCTTGGTTGTATAAAGATTCTAACGACCTCAAATTTGAGGTGTTATAAACTTTTCCTTTCTAATTGTTGGTAATTATGAAATTAAAATCTAATGGATATTTGAGATTGTTACGTTCTATTAGTATTTGTTGCTTATGAAGTTTCTTTGATGTGAGCATGTGTATGGAGTCGATGTCGGTGGAAAGGCTGTGTAGATCTTTTTTTTTTATTTTTAATTTAGCTTGTTAAGTTTTCTTTTATTCTATTTGTTGTTTTTTTTCTTAAATACTTTTTATTGTTTCTTAAAAAAAAAATTGTTATGCTTATTGAATGATTGATAATTTCTTTGGTTCAAGTTATCTTGTGTCAGAATAATTTGCTATTGATGAAGAGATTGAAGCCACAAGGAAACTAATGGACCAGCCACTTGAGGCTTTGGCAACTCCACTTCCTCTGTTTTCTTTACCAAGAACCAGGTTTGTTGCATCCTTTTGCTGCACAATATTATTAATTAATTCACTTGCATTTTTCCAACTAACTTTGCTCTACCTGGGTTCGTTTTTATTTAAGTTTGTTAGATATAATTAATCTTTTAAAGAAAATTGTTATTTTCTATCTTTTAGCCTTTAAAATTGCAAAGATATCTGGTTGTTAATCTCATGACATTGCTCTTGTGTTTGTTATTCCTGATGGGGTTGTAGCAGCCAGCCATGGCTAACTCACGTACACTTCTTTCTCTTCTACTGTCGCATATGGATTGTGATTATTCTTTAGATGATTTCATAGTTAGACCAGTAAGGTTAGAATAGTCTTATAGATTGCAAAATGTCTTTAGCTTCTTAGAGGTGGGATTGGAAAATGCTTATTATGGCAACTTTAGAGAATCTTGGGATCCTTGTTGCTCTATTTTGTTTTGTTATGACAATTGATGATTTTTGCATGTATTTTATCATAGACTAATAGTTAGTCAATTTTGGATTCACATAATCTGTTGTTTAGGCCTATAGTTTGTCTAATCCGGTAAGTGCAGCTTGCATAAGAGTTTAGTATTTATCTAATCCTTGCCATATTGTCACAAAGATTAGCATTATTGATAAAAATCTTGAATGATTTTATCACTTTGCTATTTAAGGGGAATTGTGAGCAAGTGTAGAAGATTTTGCTAGTCTTTGCAGCTTGCATAAGAGAATGATTTCTATAAGGATTCATAATTTTGCTATGTCTTTGTAGCTAAAATTTAATTTTGCTAGTGTAGGAGATTTTTCTTATTAACATAGTCAATAACTACTTCTTTAGTTCATGCACCTTTAGTTCACATTAATATAAGGCATTAAAAAAGGATTGAACAAATTAGACCTTTAGTTCCCATTATCAACCTTACAATGTTTTAGACAAATTAGACCGCACAAGGATTGAACCACCAAAAAAAGAAATATATGGACACCTAAAGCCAGCAGGCCCGACACTAGTTTTTTTTTTTTTTTCATATAGTGCTAAGCTATGTTGGATGGCAACTTCACTACCTAGCTCAGAAATTTGGCCTTCTGCCGATTTGTCTCATCTCTCAAACTAGCAGCCAAGCAAGATAAGAGTGCAAGCTGCAAAGCACATTAGAATTTAGTGAATATTGTTAGGTCAAGTTGATTACACCTATTATGAGGTAAAGCACATTACAATATTATCACCTTTCACGGTACTCCATGTTATAAATATGTAGTATATATTTGCATATAAAACTAACAGACTGGTATGTGGATATCTTAACTTCCTATAATAATTGCTTCCAAGCTTTGTTCAGCCCTGGAAATTGCTTTACTTACTGAAGCTATAACTACCAACCTTCTAGTCTCATTCTACTACATTATAAGTACCATGCCTAGCTAGCTCTTTATTTATCATTTTACTAGCTACTAATTACCTATTTTAGCTAAAACAAAAGAATGGTAATTTGTAAACATTGGTGTTCAGCATCACTATTTCTCTACTTTTGCTTGCTTGGGTTTCTTTCATCTCCTGCTGATGCTGCAGTGAAGAAGTATCAGTTTGATGTGGGTGTTAAAGTATACACACATATATAGATATATGTATTTATGAGTTTATTTGATATCTTCTTTGTGAAATATATTTCAGGTTCACGTTAAAAATGTGAGCAGGTTATGTCATGCTAAACCAATTGTTACAGTAAATGGAATGTTTCAAGGACCTACTATCTCTGCAGGAGAAGGAGATCGAGTTCTTGTCAATGTCACCAACTACCCGCAATATAACTTGTCCATTCATTGGTACGCCATCTACATATATATAGGAGAAATGTAGTACTACATTATACATTCTTCATGGTGGTAGTGAAGGATATTCCGATTTTTTTCTATTCATAAACATCAAATTATATATTATTCATTAGATACAAATTAACTTTTTCTATACAAGCAATTTTGGCTCGGCTCTCTAAAGCTTTTTAACATGTCTACATGTACAGATCTTTTTGCTACTACTTGTGTGCCCTTTCAACATTTTCTACCATTCAACATTTTAACATGTCTACATGTACAGGTCTTTTCAACATGTTTCTTTAGTTCATGCACCTTTAGTTCACTTAATATGAGGCATCAATTACTTGATCTCTCACATGCAAGCATCATACTCAATATCACAAGATAGTTCTTGTATATATATATATATACATATAAAACCAGGTTTCTAAAAATAAAAATAAATAATACATGTCGGCTTGAATTCTAAATTCAGGCCGACACGTATTATATATGTGCAAATGTTCATGTCAGCCTAAAAACGATACATAAAAGTCCTACTTGTGTCACTTAGTAAATGACTCCTGTTTAAAAGTCTTGTGTCACTTGGTGAATGACATTTATTTTAATGTCGGCCCAAAAACGACACATAATTTGTGTCACTCAGTGAATGACATTTTAATGTCGGCTCGAAAAAGACACATAATTTTTATGTGATGTCCTTTTTGTGTCACTTAGTGAATGACATTAGAATGTCGGCTAGAAAATGATACATATAATCTATTTTTTGTGTCGTTTTGTGACCGACACTACATTTGTGTCACTTATTGGCAGACACATATTTGGTACAATCCGACACGTAATGACAAATATTTGTTCTATACATGTTTGTTTCTGAATGACACATATCTTTGTGTCAGTTTGACCAAGTGACACGTATAGGAATATTTGACAGGTCCATTTATGTCACACGAAAACCGACATATATATTGATATATGTCATTTTTTGATCGACATAAAAGGCCTGTTTTGTTGTAGGTATAGAGTTAAATTCCATATGACTAGAATAATATTGACTCAACCTCATGGAACTATGAACAAATGCTATATGTCAAATCACCCATAAGAACAAAATAGGGGCATGTGCAATAAGTTAAGGTTTTCATGACATTTAGAGCCATTTTATGCTAATCATGAAGAATCATACATCAACTTGAATGTTAGAATTATGAGAGAGAATTTTGCATTCCCACGTCCCATGATGATGATTTGAGAATGAGGCCAAAAATCCTAAGAAAAAAGGCTCCATCTTATAAGCGGGTGGGAGGGTGGAATAAGGTTGAAAGGCCAAAAGCATGTCTATGCCCTTGTATAAGCATGCATGCATCATAAAATGCATACATCCATGCATGCATGGCATTAAAACCTTTGTTTTATAGCCATCATAGCCTGGGTTAGACGAGATTGTAGATGTTGATTTTTGAGTCTCGATGATGAAGCAAAAATAAATATTTAGCAATAGAATGATCAAAATACCCTTGGAAGCAAAAATAAGAGAGTTGGGGAAAAACCAACCGAAAGCTTTGAAAAATGATGTATGACTTTGAAAAATCATATAAACTAACCCAAAAGGAATCTGATAATGAGTCATACAACGTTGCGAAGCTACATGTCTAATTTTCACAGAATTTTATAGATTGCAAATTGGAATTGAACTCAAAGAGTTATGTAGAATTGAACAGCTGAAGGTCAGAGGAGACTACATCGCAAAAAAACAAAACCAAGGGGTTTAGTGGATCACCACCGGTCAATGGTCCTCCCACAACGGGTCGGCATTACCCCTTTTATTTTTTAAAATTTCAATTGAAACGTTCCACATTTGATTTTTGCTTCCTTTTTCGACTTCAACCCTTCAGTATATAAACGCCTCCTCTCCTCACTTTAACCGACACATTGAAATCTTCTCTTCTCTCTCTTGAAGACACACTTACGAATTTGGGGAGTCTTTTCTAGTTTAAATTTTTTTCAGGCGTTCTATTGCTCTAAACCTAGAAATAGTACATCTTTAGAGCAGTCCTCTCTTCTCCCTACTCTTTTCTTCTTTATTTTTCTTGCTTTAGAATAAGCATATCTAGGTTTTATTTTGCTTAGAATAAGCATGTTTAGGATTTATTTTATGCTTAGAAGCATGTTTAGGATTATTATGAATTGTTTTAATCCTTATTTGTTTTGTAAGCGTGTCAAGGTAAGTCATCTTTTACTCCTCTTTTAAAAACTTGTTTAGAAGTTTATTTTCTTTGCGAAAGGTTAGAATCATGCTTAGGAGCACATGTTTAGAATCATGCTTACGAGCACATAATTAGAATCATGCTAGAAAGACTTATCAATACTTTGAAGTACATTAGGAAATAGCAATAGAATAGGCAATAATTGTTATGATTTGCTTTGATTGCTTGAGTTAGGCTAGCATACCCATGTTTTGTCATGTTTGATTACATTAGGCTAGAATATCCTATGATAACCATGATTAGGCTAGAAATGTTATGTCTAGGCTAGAATTGTCATATTTAGAATTTTCATTATCAATTGAGTTATGCTAGAATAGCAACAAATAGGTAGAATTACCATAATAAGAACTATCAAATTTAGGTAGAAGTACCATGGTTTTAGTTTATGGCCTAGTTTATAATTTTGATTGATTTATTTTTATTAGTTACAATGTATAGAAATATGATTGGATAATTGTCTAATGCCATGAAGTGGTGATGGACTCATATTGATGATGAGAGACCATCACTTAAAATGAATAATTAGAATGAATATATGCTTAAAGAGGCTTAATAAAGATTGAATAGACTCAAATATGATGGTGAGAAATTATTCATATATCGAGCCTCGAATTGATTTGATTAGATAGAATATACGATATGTATGAATATGCTATATTTTATCTTTGAATATTTGAAGCTTTAGAAGTAAAATTTACTTTATTGCTGTAATCCTCCTCCCATTCCCCCATGTTTGAACGAAATTATAAATTATTCTCCTCCCTTTTTCTTTGTATGAATATGCAATTGTTATTGACTATAAATCACCTTACATGCCTTGACGAAGATAAAATTAGAAATGTGTGCATAAACAAACAACTTAGGCTAACTGTATGATAATATATGTTATTTTTATTTGGTATACCCTAGTGGAGGTCAGATTTAGATCAAAGCGAAGTGAGAGATTAGATTTCACCAATTCATTAAAAAAATAAATAAATCGGTGATGACTAGATTCTCCAAACGTGCCCATGGCTCGTTTGTGTTCTCTTAAGCTTGAAAAAGGCTTTGACACAATATCATATTTGCAAATACTCTGGTAGGATGAAAGCCCCGTTCACATTGATGATTCCATTAGGGATGCGAGAAGTTGATTCTGATTAGGATACGAAACTCTAATAGCTAACTTTATTATATTGAGTCCTTGTATCATTACACTTTGCACATAATGAGCATGAATTGCCCAAACTAGTCGTGTAGCATTGGAATGAGAAGTCTTTGGCTCTATTTGACCTTTAGATGACTCATGTTGGTGTCACCACCTTTGAGCACATACTATTGAATTAGTATAAAAAGAGACTAGCCCAAGGGGAATCTCTCACTCGAAGGAGCCTAGACAACTGGACCCCTTGAGACTCAAGCCCATATAGAAAAATCTAGAAATTTTCAAAAGGATGAAAATCCAAAACCCATGTTGAAATATATGTCTATGGATGTAAATTCCATATGATGAAAATAACATTGACTTAAACCTCATGGAATCATGAACGAATGCCACATGTAAAATCACCCATAAGAACAAAATGAAAACATGTGCCATGAGTTAAGGTTATCATGACATTAAGAGTCACGTTATGATAATCATGAAGAATCTAACATCAACTTGAATGATAGAATTAGGAGAGAGAATCTTGTATTCCCACATCCTATGATGATGACTTGGGGTTGAGGCCAAAATCCTAGGAAAGAGACTTGACCTCACGTGTGTGGAAGGAATAAGATTAGAAGGTTAAAAGTTTGTCTATGCCCTTTTGTGAGCATGCATAATATCATGCATGCATGACATTATCACCTTTGTTTTGTTTTGCAGCCATCATAGCTTAGGTTAGATAAGGAAGTTATTTGAAAAGATAAGAGATACCAGTTGCTGAAATGGCTGCACCAAATAACAACAATCAAGAGATAGCCTAATTGAGAGCCGATATGATTGCACTTCAATAACAGATAGCCCAACTCATCGAAGCTATACAAGATAGGCCCAACCGCATGAACTAATTGCCACCCGAAGGCAATTGCTGGTGATAAGGGTGAGATTAGCTATGATAGAGATAGGGGGAAAGGCCCAACTAACCAAGATGAGCCTAAATCGATCAGGCAATTAGCCAAGGACATGGAGAAGGACCAATCTCTCTGGAAGACGAAGAGCTGAAAGGGATCAAAGACCTATATGACATTTTTTTGATTGGAGACAATGATTTACCATGGAAGTTTCGCTGAACAGATTTGCTCAAGTTCAATAGCGAGGGTAATCCAAATATACATTTGAGAAAATATACTGCCGTCATGGCCACCACTCATCTGATGAAGGAGTATATCTTGAAGTATTTCATGCTATCCTTAGAAAAGGATGCGGTAGTATGGTGGCATGACTCGTCCAAGAGAGTTTAACAAGATTGGAAAGAACTATCTGAGCAATTTGTGAAGCAATATCGCCATAATACCTAATTGTGGGCAACCTTAAATGATTTGGAAATGACTAGACAAAAGCCTAACGAGAACTTTTTTGAGTACTTGGTCTATTAGAGGGCCAAAGCTATCAAGATGACCATAAGGCCCACAAAGAAGGACTAGGTGCATATGGTAATTAATGGGGCCAATTCTTTTATTGGAGATAGGCTTGTAGGCTTTCCCATCAAGACTTTTAAAGACTTGTATGATTTGAGCATTCAAAAAAATGATTTGGAGGCCAAACAGAAGAAAAATAACAACTACCCTAGAAGAAATCAAGGGTACTATGACCAAACTAGTGGGTTTGACGACAAGGATATAGAAGAGCATCAACCAAGAAAGTTCAATCAATTGGGACGACCCTTATCTAAAATATTGGAGGAGCTCCATGCCAAATTTGTTTTGTTCCCATTAACACAAAGCCTCTACAAAACCCAAGACCAGCTAACCATAAGCATCATGAATATTGTGATTTCCACCAACAAACTAGCCATATCACCGACAAATACTGGTGCCTTCGACATGAGATACAAGACTTGATCGACTATAGAAGAATTCTTGGCCTAGAGAACGAATAATGATGTTTTAAAATGATTTGTTTTAAGAATATTATATGAGTTGTGTGTTCTTTTGATGATCATTTGATAAAATCATGATAATCATTGGAAATAGATTTTTGGTAATATGTGAGATTGTATTGTCTGCATACTTGAGTTTTTTTTTTTTTTGCCAGACAAGTTTCATTCTTAATTCTTCAACATTTGAGCACAATAGCCATGAATATGGAACTTTATATCACTTAGCGAAACTTTATGTGAATAGAGTTTTGTAAGACTCTAGAACCTGTCTGATCACCACTCAAGGTGAAATCCGAGCCTTCACAACATGAGGGAAGCAATTGGGCCCTTCTTTGGATCAATTGAGCCTTTCAAGCCCGCCTATGCTTACTCCATTGTCCCTAGTGTACCCCATTGAGCCTAATCAAGCCTTTTCTTTGTCAAACCACAAAATTTATCCTAAAATTGGAAAAATCTTCACTCATAGCATATGAATATTCTAGAAAAGAGCATTGAGAGTCATGCTCATAGGAGAATGAAAGGAAGTTGACAAGTATTTGTGCAATTTTAAGCTTGAAGAAGAAAGAAAAGAAAAAAAGGAAAAAAAAGAAAAAGACAAAAAGGAAAATAGAAGAAACAAAAGACGAAAACAAAAGAAAAAGAAAAGAAAAGTGCTAATCCCATTGGTCATAAAGTTTAGAGGTATAACCACTCAAAATCAAAAGCAAAGCAAAATTGGTGGATGAAGACTCAATAGTTTAGGGGTTTAACCATTCAAAATTGAAATCGAAGCAAACATGGTGATTAAGATAAGTTGATTCTCTCAATTGAAACCTAGAATGGTTGTATGACTATGGGTGAGATAACTTTATAGTTTCCTCTATCTTACCTTGACCTTGACCTATCATTATAAGCTTGATAAAGCCCCAATGATCCTTGATGTTGTGATCAGCCTACATTAGTGGAGAGTGGGTCTTATGGTAGTCCTTCTATCTTTAGAGATTGATCGCTAGTTTCTATTTGCATAAAGCTATTCGAGTCTTAACAAGTGCAATATGATTGGCTATACAACACACACATATGAAGAATCTTGAATGAAACAATTCTGGCATTAGAATCAAAATTATGAACAATCATGATGTAAATGCATTACTTTTGAGCTATCAAATTTGAGAAATCTTTGAAGAATTCAAATGTGAATCAAATTGATGCACAACTCACATTTAGTATTCCAAGTAATTGTTAGAGGATATTGAATGTCTTGAAAACATGTTAAGAATAAGAAAATCTGCCATTAGTTTCTATCAATTGTCTGAAAGAAGGCAACCTTGCCACCAACGGTAAAGAAACAAGATATATAGAAGAAGTTAGCCATTTCGTCTGGCATGGATGTTTACAAAGGAGGAATAATGCCTTTAAAGATAGATGAAGATAGATGAAGAAATTTCCTAAGACAGTACTAAGCTCTTCATTAGAGCTGGCAATTCGTGTCACACATGTCGACCAATTAAATTATTCGTGCTGAGACATGAAACATGGATTCGACATGGTTATTAAACATGTCACTCATGTGTTGTAATTGTGTCATGTTTAATTCACATAATTTACTCACTTGTTTAACCTAATTATGTATAACATATCATATTCCATATATTTATATCAATTAAAATTATTATTAGTATATAAATAATTATTACTACAAAAAATAATTAAAATCATCATAATTTACTATTATGTAAATTAATTTACTTTATAATATAAAATTTTTATTTTTATAATATATATATGTTTTAAGTAGGTAAAAATTCATACCATTAAATAAGCTTGCATATTAATGACTGACAAGATATATTTAACTATTTGTGTCATTAAACGGGTTGATGTATTGAACACCTTTAACACAATTCGGACTCATTTATTAATCGTGTATCGTGTTCATGTCGTATTCATGTCATGCCCCAAATTGTCACCCCTACTCTTCATACAGAGGGGCAAAAAATTGCTCAATCATCTTGAGAAAAGAAAAGAAGCAAAGGGTAAAGAATTGCCTTAACCATCTTGAAAATCATGGCAAATAGAATTGTCTCAACATCTCAAAGAAAGCATAAGAAATGGTGCTTAAAATAGGCAGATTGATTATTCGCTAGAGGATTGTTTTGAGCATTTGAAGATTCACTGCACGAGTCTACGGTACCAAAAGTTTCCCCTTGCTCATCGCTAAGTCATCTTCAGTATCCTCTCATAAGAAGAGCAAGCTGACCGAAAGTCGGTCCACACCCTCAATGATTGCCTAGCCCAAGAGACATACATATTTAGCATAAGCATAAAGCATGCATACATGAAGCATAAATCCTTTTCTTGCAACAAGCATAATCCAAAATGGAGCAAAGTCCATAAGTGAACGGGTTTTGTAGAATCACAATGTAGCCTGAAATACTAGGGCTAACCGTAAAAGAAATAGGCTCAACACCTAGAGGAATAGCAGTAGCAGCAGCATGATGTGTAAGTCGCCTGGATCAAGCAATTCAGTCTCAATGAGACCAAATGGAAGTGGCATGATATGCAAGTCACATAGATCAGGCAATTCAGTCTCGATGAGACATAATGGATGCTACATGATGTGAAAGCCATCTGGATTAGGTAGTTCAGTCTCGACGAGACATAATGGAAGTAGCACGATGCCAAAGTCGACTAGATCAAGCAGTTTAGTTTCGATGAGGCACAATGGAAGTGGCACGATGTGCAAGTTATCTAGATCAGACGGTTCAGTCTCGATGAAACCTCATGGAAGTAGCACGATATACAAGTCAATCTCGATGAGACTCTATTACATTACCAAAGCCATAGCTTCATTCAACACATAAATCCATGGTTTCCTTAATATTGAGGCTGCAAGGAGCATTAAAGGCCAATTACTTTTTCTATACTTTATTTTGCAAAAGTTTATATATACTTCGATGCAGTGTTACATTGAAATTTCGCTTCTTGCTTAAATTGCATATTTTACTATGCTTAGGATTGAGTTATGTAAACAAAAAAACTCATAAATAAAAATATTCTCTAATTTCAGTTACTACCATAGTCGTCTAGTATTTTTTTAGTCCAGATGTGAGTCATGTGGTGAGACTAAAACCTCACTAGTGCCTATCTACTAATTAAAGATTAAGTAGAAATTACTAAAAGTTAGGATATTTAAAGGGTTTACCTCATGTGGGTCACTAATTGAATCTGAAGAATAACATCGTTTCCATGCTTTGACTTCCATTTCACAATTAACTAATAAGCTATCTCTATTTCATCAGGTTCAGCACCAGCCTAAGTGCCACCTTCCAATGACAAGTTTTTATATTATTTCTATTAAGCAACCAAAAATAAAATAGACAAAAACACAGATAAATTGAATAATATTAAAACGATTATATTTCATTTATTAAACATTTTATAAGTTTTTTTTATTTTTGTTTTATCCGATCATTTTAAACTCGATTAGCCTGGTTCAAAATGATAACAGTAAGTAATGCTCTCAAACCTACCATGAACTTTAGTTTAAATTAAGTCATGAACTATTATATTTTGAAAATAAAAATATTTTTGAGAAAGTGTTATTATTATATAACTAGCATTGAATCATGCAAATGGCAGCATAGCAGGTACTTTGGTTACTTGTAATTAGCTAGCTCTTTTGACTTTGAGAAAGATTCCTGGTTTATCAGGCACATATTCTAAAATTGGGTTTGGAATCTTGGATCGTAAGGTTGTTGGTGAATGGTGATCCACTTTGCATTATTTTCTAGTTAACAGTCCAATGCACCACCGATCCCTACTCCTTAGTAGTTAGGTACCCTCTTTAATTTTATAAAAAAACTATTATTAAGCATGTTATTTATTAGGATCATGTGTAACGACAGACAGACATACACACACACGCGCGCGCGCATGTTAGGGTATTGGCTAAACAAAAGGATATTCCTAAAAATCTTAAAAGATTTTCCTAAAGTCTTAATAAGGATAAAAATCCTATTAGCAGAGTTCTAATTAAATTAGGAAATAAAGAATCCTATTGGAAATAAGAGAATCCTACTTGAACTAGGAAAAGAAGAATAATCATATTTTAAATAGGAGAGTTTTAATAGGAAATGAAGAGGATTCCTATTGCAAATAGGAAAAGATAAAGATTGGGACTTGGAAGCCAATATAAAGGATCCTACTCCTTGGTTACAAGTGCACCATTTGTAACATCTCAACTTTAGTTTTAGGTGAATTCCTTTCTAGTGTGGTGATTAAAATTCCTCTTAGAGGTGTGAGTGTGAATGAGATAGCTTGGTAAAGAGAGGATGTAATAGGGGTATTTGGGAAGAGTTATTGGGAATCGGTTGAAAGTTAATATGATTATACTATTTTTCATATAGTGAATTTTGTCTTTGACAGCGCGTGGTTTTTCTCCAGTTTTGAAGTTTTTCACATAAAAATCCTTGTGTCTTGTTCTTATTTCTCTATTGTTCATCTTGTTTCACAACAATATCTTTACATAATATTATGTTTATAATTTGCTTGAGAGAAAGCTGGAACCTATCTAGAATGTAGACATGTCTTTGACTTGTCAATGTGAGCAGAAACCTTTGTCCTGAACAACAAGTCCAATCAGAAGATATATAACATATAAGCAATAAACTGATTAAGCCCACAATGGGTTGGTTCAAGTGGCAAGGGAAGCCCAGGAGGGAGTTGGTAAGGCCAACAGAGAAGTACTGGGTTCGACTCTTCACAATGGCCTTTCCCCATGAGATAAGCGGGAGGTCGTGACAATGGGTTATGGTCGCGCTAGTCTCCCTCGAGGATTAGTTGTGGTGCGCGTAAGCTGGCTCGGACACCTCGGTTACAAAAAAAAAAAATTAACTGATTAAGCTGGGGGTGGAAATGGTCACGTGGGATTGAGTTTGGGTGGGCTCCTCTGCAGAGAGTATATTTAGTAGGAGGGGATATTTTAACACAAATTTTTGACACAATTTAACGTAGCCAACTCATCAATCATCTCAATCATTGGATTTTGTAGATCAATAACTAGAAAATTGTGTGTAATTTTTTGTCAAAATATCCCTTCCCACATTTAATATATATCAAAAGAATATTCAAATTCATTCGTCCAACAGAAATGATTTTCTTGACCTACCAATTATTTGAATATTTATTATTATTTCCTTTTCTTTTCCACTATGACCTCGCTTTTAAATGCTCTATCATTAGCTTTAGTTTTATTATATATTTAATTTGTATTTTAATAATTGTAATTAAGCAAATAATAATATATATTATTAGCTTCTTCATTCTTTATAAAAATATCTTTAGACAGACTCATCCCAAAATTATCATATCTATTTCTATTGATATTATTTGTTATTAAAATTTACTCTTCTGACTTCGTTGTGTAACAAGAGTATAAAATAGAGTTTGATTTAAATAGTATGTGTAGCTATTTATTAGGATAATGTGTAATGACATATATACAATATTATGTTTTAATTTGCTCGAGAGAAAGTTGGAATCGGTCTTGAATGTAGACACGTCTTTGACTTGTCAATTTGAGCAGAAGCCTTTGTCTTGAACACTAAATCCATGACACTCACCACTCATGTTGAATAGGCAGCACCGTTACGTGTATGGCTATATATTATATGATCTTTTTAATATTAACATCTCCGAGCATATATAATATTATATTTTTCAGAAAAAAGGGTCAAGGGAGCAATAATTAATAAAGTTAATATGTTTGATTAGAATATATATTAGAAAAAAGGCAGAGGGTGCAATATTTATGTGTAAAGCCTGTAACGTAGAGGTGACAATTTATGTCATATATGTCGATACATTTAATTATTTTTGTCGATATATAAAGCACAGATTCGACATGGTTATTAAACGTGCCACTCAGGTATTGTAATCGTGTCATATTTAATTCACAAAATTTACTTAATTATTTAACCTAATTATGTATAAATATCATATTCTATATATTTATATAAATTAAAATTAGTATTAGTATATAAATAATTATTAGTATAAAAAATTAATAAAATCATCATAATTTACTATTATGTAAATTAATTTACTTTATAATATAAAATTTTTAGTTTTGGAATATGTATTTTTTAAGTAGGTAAAAATTCATATCATTAAATAAGCGTGCATATTAATGATTGACAAGATATGTTTAACTATTAGTATCATTAAACGAATTGATGTGTTGAGCACCGTCAACACGAATCCTACCCATTTATTAATCGTGTACTATGTTCGTGTCGTGATCCAAATTGTCACCCCTACTATAAGGTTATGTGCTCTCTCTTATGAAATCTTAATTTAGAGATATATTTAAAAATTTTATAAAACTTATATGAAGGAGGGATGAATACTTAGAATTTGTTTGTTCTAGCCACTTAAAACTGAATCTGAATAGAATTAAGTGATTTAAAAAATTATTTTTGTTAGTTTCAATGTCTAATCACTTATTTCCAGTCATTATTGTCTGAATTAAAAAAGTGAAAAATTATCACTTTTTTTCACTTAAAACATCTGAAAGTATAAAATGTTTGTAATAGCACTCCTTCTATTATGAAAACAAATCTGATTTGCGAAACCCAACCCGAGCCGCCACTTCATCTCCATCTGTCAAGCCATCGCCCTTACATGTCATCAAGTTATTCTTATTAATTATCATTATAAGAAATGATAAATAAACAAATAAGTTAAAATAATTCTGCACTTTATTTTAATTTTAATCTTCATTATTTAATTATTGTCACAAAAAATTAATTACTTTAAGTAATCAATCAATTGGCATATTTAAAAAAATAATTTACATATTGTTGGTTCTAGATGTGGCATGTGCATTGCATATGAGTGATTTGTCATCATGTGATAAAAACATTAAATATGGATATTTTTCTAATCACATTTATTTTACATATATGTTTTGTATTAGGAGAATTTTAATTAAACTAGGATAAGTTTGGATTTGGAATCCTAGTTGAATAGGAATAAGTTTGGATATGGTATCCTAGTTTGATATGGTATCCTAATTTGATATGGTATCCAAATTAGAATAGGAGAATATTTATTTGTCCTAATTCCATTAGGAGTTTAATTATATATCTTCCTATTTTATTTCTCCTAATCCTAATATGATTTTGATTAGAATTTTTACAGGATTTCTAGAAAGATTTCATCCAGGCATATCACTACATATACAAAGTTATTTCTACATAACGGAGTATGCTGATTATGTGGTGTGTTGTGTAAGTTGAGATTCAAGACATTCAACGCATTCAACGCAAATTGAGATAGAGCAATCAAGAGCAAGTTTGAGTGCGTTTTTATTTGTTGTTCATGTCTTGTGTAAAGCTTTAGGCTTTGGTTAATTGTTATAGGTTGTGTGAGCTTGAGGGAGTTGAGTAATCACATGTGTCTATACCAGTTGTAGTTACGGGTGTTATGTTATTCTTAACAGCTTGTTGTTAAGATAATCGTGACAGAAAGAGCAACGTCAGAAGAGTGTGTGAAGGACTATGATTGTGATCGGGGTTGATCAAGTTTACATAGATTAGGTTAGTGAGTGAGCGGGTGTCTATCACTGTAAAGAGTCCTAAGTCGAGTGTAAACACATACAACATAGTGGATTGCAACTCTTGTTGCCCATGGATGTAGGTCAGTTATAACCAAGCCACGTAAATATCCTGTTCCAATTTACATTACAGTTTTCTGTTATGTTATTTGTAACTTCCAGACGCTGCAAAACCCAACAATTGGTATCAGAGCAGGTACACTAACATACTAGTGTAGATCATATTTTTTTTTACAAATATGGAAGGATTTCGGACAGGAGGATCGGTCACTCAACCACCATTACTTGAAGATGCAAACTATGCTTATTGGAAAGTCAAGATGAGAGCTTTCATCAAATCAATTGATGAAAGAGTGTGGACGAGCATTGTTCATGGCTGGACACCCCCAACCAAAACCAATGATGATGGGAAGCAGATTGAGAAGCCACAGAATGAGTGGAACGAAGCCGAATATCGATTAGCTTGATGGAATTCTAAAGGCATCAATGCTATTTTTAATGCAGTCAACCTTCAACAGTTCGGATTAATTTCAAAGTGCACCATTGCAAAAGAAGCTTGGGATATCCTTGAGGTGAAGAATGAAGGTACTCAAAGGGTTAAAGAATCTAAGTTGCTTATGTTGACTTCTAAATTTGAAAACTTAGTTATGCATGAAGAAGAAACTGTTAGTGAATTTCATACTAGACTTTATGAAATTACTAACTCTGCTTACATGCTTGGTGATGAATATACTGAGGCTAAAATTGTTGGCAAGATACTTAGATCTTTACCAGAAAAAATTCAGCCTAAGGTCACAGCTATCGAAGAAAGCAACAATGTGAAATCATTGCGAGTTGATGAGTTAATTGGGTCTCTTCAAGCATATGAGATGGGCTTAAAGTCAAGAAGGAGGGAAAAGAGTGTTGCCTTTGTTACTTCTTTACAAAAAGGAGAAAAAAATGATATAAATCTTGATGATTCAGATGATGAAATTGTTCATTTGACAAAGAATTTTGTCAAATATATGAAGAAAAATCTGAAGAAGAAAAATTCAGAGAATTTTGATGCTAAAAAATTTTGTAAAGAGCCTGCAAAGAAAAGTCAAGAGAAGCTTGAGAGAAAAGGTATTTAATGTTATGAATACAAGGGATTTGGGCATATTCAAACTGAGTGTCCTAATTACAAGAAGAAAAAGAGTTTTTGTGCAACATGGAGTGATGATGACTCAGAAATAGATGAACACAACTCCAACAATTTTTTGGCATTCAATGGGACTATTTCAGATAAAAAGCAAACAGTTATGTCTAACATAATTGAAACTGTTGTGTCTAACGTAACAGAACAGAACAAATCAGATATTGAGGAGTCAGATGCTGAGAAGGATGCTGAGAATGATGTTGAATACTATGGAGAACTTCAGGAGGCGTATAATGCACTTCATGAGATGTGGGAGAAGCAGAAAGTACAGATCAAAACTCTTCAGAATGAACAAGAAGTGCTCAAGAGTGAAATAGCATCTGCAGATGAAAAAATCATAAAACTGGAAGCTGTTGTGACAGACAAGACAGTATGTATCCAAAAAATTATTGCAAAATTAGATGAGGCAAACAAGTGCATTAATCAACTCAAGATAGGCTCAGCAAAGCTTGATCAAATTCTGAGTTTAGGCCGTGATAACTCCATCAAACATGGGTTGGGGTATGATGAAATGAATGGCGCTTCAACATCAAAGACAGTGTTTGTTAAAGCTTCAAATTCCGGTAACACTTCTAACTTAAGTTTTAAAGACATGACTGATTTTGCTTCCCCAATGAGTTCTTTCATTTCAAATCCAGAAAAGGTAAGAAAATTTGTTCCTACTTGCTATTTTTGTGGTGTTAAAGGTTACATTAGACCTAAGTGCTATAAATTACAAAATTTTTTGAAGAAAAAGGAAAGTCAGTTTAGACAGTCACATAAGACACGACATGTTTGGGTTAAGAAACATGAGACTCATTGCAAAGTTGCTGCACTTAATGCTTCTTCAAATGATGATTGTGCTTGTTCTAAACATGTGACAAGAAATGAAAAGTGTTTGAAAATTTTCAATCACACAAGTGATGACAAAAAGTGTTGTTTAGAAACCTAATAAATCAAAGATTATCTGTAGTGAGCATGTTTCATCTGAGAATCATCCAGTTGACCTAATCATATAAAGCACTAAGATGCACTGAGATTTAAAAAAACTGAAAAAGAACATTGGCATTTGACAGTTACTTGAATTATAACAGTGTTCAGTTATGTTGTTTATATCTATCACATCATTAGTCTATTTATAATTAAAGCATGCTTGAGCTGTTTTATTGGTATAATTTTGCTGGCAATTTTATGTCGAATACAGAGAGGACTACCATTATATGATGTGTGAAAGCCATCCATTGAGAGTAATTTCAATGTATCTCGAAAATATTTTGAGGTCACTCACTCAAATGGAAAAGAGCTACCTCTATACATGTGTGAAAGCTACTGTATTAATTCTGAAAATTCACATTGAGATTAACTTTTATGTGTGTAAGAAGTATGTTTAAGATGATCACTCAATTGGATTAAGTGATAAAATAATGTAAAATTATTTATGTTTATCCACAGCTCGGATACATGCTTGGTTATAAAAGATTATATGATGTCCAGATATTGTTGTTAAGTGAATTGCGACTGTTTTCTGTTATGGTTTTTATAACTTATGACAGTGCTTTATTTCTGCCTCGGTTTGATTATCTTAAGTGTATTTTGACGTGTCAGAAAGTTCCAGGTTAGCAAGATTGATTTGAGGGGGGGTTTGTTCAGATGCAGAAGTACTTAATTTAATTAGTTTCTTGGTTTTTAAAAATTTTTTTCACATTTATGCACCATTTGAAGAGCTGAACATTTAGTTAGGGGGAGTTTTGTTTGTCATTTTGTTTTTCTTTTATACTTTGGCACTTGTTCATAAAATAAGGGGGAGAAGTATGGATGTTTTTGGTGTTATATAATTGTTTCTTTGTCTTTTATAGGTTGTCATTATAGTCTTTGTTTAAGTGTTTCATTTTAGTTGCATTACATGTACTTATGCATTTTTTTAACATTTAGATGTTTTCATCACAAGATGCCAAAGGGGGAGATTGTTGGTTCTAGATGTGGCATGTGCATTGCATATGAGTGATTTGTCATCATGTGATAAAAAAATTAAATATGGATATTTTCCTAATCACATTTATTTTACATATATGTTTTGTATTAGGAGAATTTTAATTAAACTAGGATAAGTTTGGATTTGGAATCCTAGTTGAATAGAAATAAGTTTGGATATGGTATCTTAATTTGATATGGTATCCAAATTAGAATAGGAGAATATTTATTTGTCCTAATTCCATTAGGAGTTTAATTATATATCTTCCTATTTTATTTCTCCTAATCCTAATATGATTTTGATTAGAATTTTTACTGGATTTCTAGGAGATTTCGTCCAGGCATATCACTATATATACAAAGTTATTTCTACATAACGGAGTATGCTGATTATGTGGTGTGTTGTGTGAGTCGAGATTCAAGATATTCAACGCATTCAACGCAAATTGAGATAGAGCAATCAAGAGCAAGTTTGAGTGCATTTTTAATTGTTGTTCATGTCTTGTGTGAAGGTTTAGGCTTTGGTTAATTGTTATAGGTCATGTGAGCTTGAGGGAGTTGAGTAATCATATGTGTCTATACCAGTTGCAATTACGGGTGTTATGTTATTCTTAACAGCGTGTTGTTAAGATAATAGTGATAGAAAGAGCAACGTCAGAAGAGTGTATGAAGGACTATGGTTGTGATCGAGGTTGATCAAGTTTACATAGATTAGGTTAGTGAGTGAGCGGGTGTCTACCACTGTAAAGAGTCCTAAGTCGAATGTAAACACATACAACATAGTGGATTGCAACTCTTGTTGCCCGTGGATATAGGTTGGTTATAACCGAACCACGTAAATATCCTGTTCTGATTTACATTACAGTTTTCTGTTATATTATTCGTAACTTCCATACACTGCAAAACCCAACACATATTATTTTATTTTAATTATTTCATGAATTATTGTTTGATTGTTTGACTATATAGATAATTACTTAAGTATCTAATAAATCAAATGTTTTAAAATATTTTTAACTTAACTAAACATTTACAGACATTATATTGAACTAGAAATTTATTATTTTATTATACAACTGAAAATTCAATTACTCTACATGATTATTTCTTTAAGTATATTAATATTTCGTATTAAAGTAAATATGATTATATTTACGTGACTTTATATATATATATATATTGAAAACACATCTTGACTATCTTTTCTACGGTTGCTAACCTCTGATTTAAAAATAATTATTCATTTTATGGCTATCATTAAATGACTAATTAAAAAAATTTATGTTTGTTTGAACCTAAATTTTAAAATATAAAATTTAATTATGTGTATACACTTTGTAAAGTATGTATATATTTTGAAGGCTTGAACATACAAATAAAATCTTGATCAATAGTAATCGATTAATATAAGCTTCCTTCATTCTAATGTTGTTCGCGCTTTCTTTGACATTGATGTTACTAATACCATGTTTAGTTTCAATTAGTATGTTGCACTAGTTTACTTTCAATTATGGGCTAGTTTAAGGTTACTATAGCTGTAGAAAAAAACAGTTTTTGTTTTGTTGTAGAAAAAATCAGCTTAAAAAAAAAGCGGAAAAGTGTTTGATAAACCAACTTTTAAAAACTGTTTTATTTTTCAAAGGTAGAGTAGAGGTGTTTGGGATTATTGTTACTATCGCTTTTTTACGTGCAAATGACCAAAAGATGCATGTACATCATTCTTTTGTAATATTTAATTATTAGTATTTTATAAACAATTCTTTTTCTCTTTTTAATTATTTCAAGCATTATCTATATAAATTAATTAAATAATATTTTGTAATCAATTATTATTTTTGCAATTATTTTCAAGATTATCATATAAATTATTTAAATAATATTTTATAATCAATTCTCTTTTCACTGTTTTTCACAAATTTTATATAAATTTATTTACAATAATATTTTATAAAATATTATTGTAAATAATATTGCAAGACTTTATCCAAACAAAAGGAGGAAAAAAAAAGGGCAAATCAAATCGGGTTACGTTTACACGTAAAATAAATAACTCATTTGCCAATCTTGGGCCGTCTTCTGGAACTTCGACCGGATTTTATCACAATCCTGCTGTCCGTTGGAATGTTGATGGTTTGAGCTTCGGTCGGTAGCTTTAAAATTAAATAAGGGCAGTTTTGTCATTTTATTTAATTGTGAGGATAATTTTGATATTTTATCTTTTAGAAATAGAAGTTGGCCTCCAAAAATAGATAATCCCCTGCTTTTAGACTTATTCCTTAAACCTGAATTTTTTTGTAGCATTTTTTTTTAAACAATTAAGAAACAATCCCCAAACGTCTCAGGGTTACCGTTGCTGTAAAACATAAGTGATTTTTTTCATAGCAACAGCAACCCCAAACTGACCTTATGTGTAATTTAAAAGCTAAATCTCTAACATAACCTTTATCTCATTGAAGTAATCCTTATTGTTATGGTAATAAACAAATAATTAATTAATATATATGCTGAGATTATTATTATTATTATTATTATTATTATTATTATTAAACAAATAATTAATTAATGTATACGATGAGATTAAATTGCTGTACATATGGAGAGAATTAATAATTCATAGTGCTATAAATAATTTGATGCATAAGTAAGTGATCAATATAATTTAATTTTAATTACATTATAGTTAATATTAATTACCAATTTACTATAATTATATATGATTGCCTTGATTCAAGCAATCAATCTTCAAACTAATTAATGTTAATTAAAGAGATTCTACTGCATTTATGGCATCAATCAACTGACTCATCCAAATTGAAATAATATTTCTTAGATTGACACCCGTCAACCAATATTATTTCCATACTAAATTTATGTTATATTACATTCATTAACCAAAAAGAAAATCAAATTATGCATGAAAATTCAGTTTTGAATGGATTATTGGTTACGATTATGTTAATTTCTTTAGTATTATTAATTATATTAATTTTATTTTAAAAATATAATTAAAAAAGAAAATTCAAAAGGAACTTCAATCAATCGATCCGGTCAATAAGCAGAGAAAACCACGTTGAAGTCAACCTACATAGGCAGAGCATCAGACTTCGAGCAGAAAACTGGTTTCAGCGTTGTTGGATGTGCCGTCTTATCGGCGGCTAGTTTTGATATTTGGAAAATGATATAAAATATAGTAAATTTGTAATTTATTATTTATTAATAATTAATTTAAAAATTATAATATTTAAGAGGATCTTTGTATTTACAGTATTTGAGAAAGACAATTTTGGTATTTTATAATATCTCAAATTTTAGTAATTGAAGTTATATTACTATAAATTTGGAAATGAAATTGGAAATGAAATTTTGAATTAATTATATTTAACTTAGTTGAAATTAGTATTGTCCAAAATTTAAAAAATAGTTAGTTCTTATTTAATTGAGTAGTAATTGAACTTTGAATTACATCTTATAATATATGTATGTATGTGTGTGTGTGTGTGTGTATTTTTATATATATAGAGCTAATTGATGAGGAATCAATAAAAATAATTGTTTTATTTGGTTAATAATCTTTTGTTCTTTAATCAATTAATCTTTCGTTGTTTCTATAAAATAATAATTATTATTAGGTTATTATAAAATCATGGATTTTGTTAAGACTAGTACTACCTTCCATATTTGATTTAATAATTAATTAACACACTTAAAATAAATTAGAAAGCATATATATGTGAAAAAAAAAACATCAGATTCAACCCTATTACAATTACTATCATCTAAACTTTCCGTTTTAAATAAACTATCTTCCATATTTGATTGACTTGTAAATTAATACTTATAAAATAAACTATCTTCAATATTTCATAGCTGGGCTTAACTCTATTGGAAGTTAATCTAATCATTCTAATCTTACATAGGATAATTTTATGTACGATATTTACTTGACAGTCTTATAACTATTATCTTAACTGTTAAACTATTATCTTAACTGTTAAGTTTAAACAATTAATAATGAAATTAATCAAATATTTTCATTTCAAATTAACTATCTTCCATATATGATTTGTTTAATAAATAATACATATAAATGAAAAAAACACATGTTAAATAAAAAAAAATCCATAACCAGGTACCAAATTGGAAAGTTAATATGATGATTCCAATCAAGATGCGTTTATGTATAATATTGATAATTAGTTGACAATCTAGTAAATATTACCTTAGCTATTAACTTTTGCAATTAATATCGAAATTAATATAATATTTCCATTATAAAGAAATGGTGGTAATACATTATAGAATATTGCATTTGCAGCTAATTAAAATTATAATTTATGACTTTAATTTGAGCAAGATCCTAATTGAGTCCAGCTCATTAAAATTTCCGGACTCAAAAAACTTCTATATAATTATTGGCTGCTTAGAGGATTCGCGCTTGGAGGGCATCAATTTCATGAGCAACAAAGGTGAAACTCATCGGTACAGCCACACATTATAAAGGTTTTGATACGGGAAAAATAATAATGCAAGTGATGTGAAGGACGAAGGAGTCCACATGAACGCCATGTCATATTTTTATAAATTGAAATCACTGTGAAACAATATGAAAAATGCGTCTTCTTCAAGCTGTAATCATGAGTTCTAGAAGACTAAATACTTAAAATATTTGATATATACCAGGAGAACTTTCCTTTGCTAATAGAGGATATATATCCTTGATTCTTCAATTTGTGGTTGTTAGAGAGAGTTCTCAAAGACAGTTGATAGAAGCGCGTGGTGGTTATGAGCCTTGCTGCCGTATAATTGTAGTTAGTAAGGCTATTTTTTTGGGAATATTCTTACCCTAAGCTTGGCCAAATACCACAAATAACCACAATTTTCATAAATAACTTGAGATGACAAAACAGCCCGCCAGACCTAGGTCTAAGTATATGCTGCCTCACCTGGGACAGGTCCGAGGCTAGGTCCAGCTCCTAGCCCTGTTTACCTCACCTCACACCTCACCTAAAATATACAAATTTTTTAAAAATAGTTTATTTAAAAAATTTTCAGATTTTTTTTATTTTTTTCTTAATCTAGAATTTTTATATGTCAAAATAAACATCTCAAAGGTTATCTATAATTTTGTTTTAGTTAAAAATTCGTAGTATTCGATTTTTTTTGAATTTTTGAAGTTTGCCGCACAAAGCTAAAAATATCTGCAGTTTTTCGGACATGTTTGCGTTTATACAAGAACTATTATAACTGATGAAATATTTTGCGAAGATGATTCCTCTATCTTGTTATATATTCAAAAAAAAAAAGTTTAAACAAAGGTTGTTTGGCTCCAATTGAAGGTCAATACGATTTATCATGAATTTTAAAATTTTGAGGAACAAACCTGGATTTCCTTGTTTTCACAACAGGGCATGGAAACCGAATTGATTTTGATTGACTTTCACTTCGCAAAAAATTATTATTTTAGCATGTATAATATTTGTATGTGTCTCCTTTGAATCTATAAAATGTCACAATTTTTTTGGAGCTTCGTAGAAATTGCTATGATTTTTTTAAACTTACTATTCAAAATACAAGTCTGTTAGACAAAATTTGTCAGTTGGCAAAACTAAGTGGTTTTATGGCTTTCATGACCTCATTTTGATCTAATATTTTTAGTAAGTAACCTATATGTGTCTAAATGAATTTTACAAATTTTTGTAAAATTTAGAACAAGCATCAATTTTCTAAAATCATCTAATTAAGTGTGTTTATTATGGTTGTAGCTATTTACTTATTGATTTTGTTTGATGAATTGTTGTATTGGAATAGTATGTATGATTTTTAGTTTGAATAGATTGTTAAAAAGTGGTTACAGTTATATGTGATATGTTGATATATGTTTTAATTTTGATTAAACATGAGACTGAAAAAAAATATTGTAAATCACAGGGAGGGGAGGGGCGGGGCGGGGCGAGATCCGCTAAAATATTTTTTGCCCTGCCCCGCCCTGCCCTATTTAGGGGCAATGGGGCGAGGCGGGGCACAAAATAACCCAGCGGGCCGATGTTGGATACCTACTGCCTGAAACCCACCCTCCCCTATTGCCATCCCTAGAAATAATTTCAAATGATGTTATCTTCCTTCAATAGTATTGGATAGTCAACATTGAAATTACTTTAATGCCTTTTAAGGGTTCAAAAAAATTATTGAAAATTAGTAAATAGAAGAGATTCAAACCTTTGCAATTTGCTTAAACAATTCCACCACTACCACCATGCGTACTCCTTATTTTGACCTAACATACACAAAGTTTATTATTTATTATAATATTGATTTTAAGAAATTTAAAAAAAAAAATATGAAAGCCTAAGTGTCTAAATCATATACACAAACAGAGGCCACCCAAACAAACAAGTACCCACCACCGTCGTATGACCTGCCTCCTCACTCCTTAGACTAGTCCCAACCCCCCATTGCCACTCTAACCTACCATGCTTTCATAACCCACATCTCCAAATCCCTCTGCAACCGCTTCTCCCAACGTAGCCCATGGTCCAAATTAGTTGATCGCATTGCTTTATTCAAGCTTGAATCCATCTCTGAGGCTACCATCCACATATAAACCAGTGTTTTTGATGGGTTGGTGGTAGTTTACTTATGTGTGGTGGCATGTGGTGGTTTCTTGGGTTATGTTTTGATTGATTTTATTTTTCTAATAAATGTAATTATTTTTTTGGCTCTTTTGCAACAAAAGTTGTTTGTTCCTAGCAGGTTGTGTATATAAAGTAAACAAGGATAAGATAAAGGGATTATGCTTGAATAAGTTTGAATAAGTTTGAGCATTTCTGGAATTTGTAGTGAAAGTGGAGGTATTAGTGATCTGCTAGTAGATTATTAAGGGAGGGATTAGAGAAGGATTGGTGGATATGGAGTTTTGTGCGATTGATGGAAAAACGGCTTTATTTATGGGTGAATGAAAAATTGATTAAACAAATTTAATTTTGTAACTCATGGATTAATGAGCCATTACAAATTTAATTTTGTAACTTATAAGTTAATGAGTCATTAATCAACAATTACAAATTAAATTTTGAGCCATTAAAAATTTTGTAACTAATGGATTAATGAGTCATTAATCCACCTGTTTCAATCATCGATAAATAAAAGCTTTCTTCTCTTTCAAAATACAGAGAAAGGAAAGCTTTCTTCTCTTTCAAAAATATAGAAAAAAAGAAAAAGAAATTTGTTGCATTTATAGTTCGCCATAGACAACTTTTTGGTGTTAGTTGCCCATCTAATTTTGGTTGTATCTTAGAAGACAAACATCATTTGATCCTCAAACAACCTGTGTCAAGGGGCAAATCTATTTTAAGGAGATCATGTGATACACGAGCCTAGGGTTTGTGGTTAATCTTTTGTGATCATTACTTTCACTATTGTGTTTATATTTTTCTGATCCATTTTTTATTGTATTTGTATTTTTCAATTTTAATTTCTGTTTGCATCTATATTTTTTGTCTAAGAATCTTAAAATAGATTCTGAGTGTAGGCTAATTGCTAGAGGAAGATACAAAAATCTTGCTTTTGTTTACAGATTTACTATTTTATATATATATATATATATATATATATATATATATATATATGTATGTATGTATATATAAGTGACATATTTAGTATCTAATTCTATATATATATATCTATATATATATATAATATATATATATATCTATATATATATATATATATATAAGTGACATATTTAGTATCTAATTCTATGATTTTAAATTCAATATTTGAAATGTCAACTGATTTGAACAACAATAATGTGTTTGAGGACATTAGAACCCAAGTGCCTACCCTTATGGCAAGGATGCCTACCCAGGCTGTTTAGGTTTTTAGTTCCTATGAACCATGGTGAAAAACTGAGAAATTCAATGAGTAAAATTTCAAAAGACGGTAGCGGAAAATGTTGTTTTACTTGACCACCTTGAATCTTATGAGATTCTTGACCACAAACGCTCCTAAGCTCAAGGATGATGAACAATAAATTGAAGGCAGAACTACAATTGATGTTGGGCATCATTCTAACTTTCTATGTAGAAACTATGTAATAAATAGTCTAATTGATTCGTTGTATGATTTCTATAGTACAATGAAAACAGCCAAGGAGCTATAGAAGTCATTAGATAAGAAATAGAAGTCTGATATACTTAATGAATTATATAAGAGCAATCATCGCTTACACAGTAAGCAAACCAAATATATATACTAGTAATCCAGGAGCTAATCACTAGAAGGGATAGTAAGAGTACTTAAGTACTTACGATATCCTTGTAGTTATGGTCTGCATTATATAAGATGTCCAACTGTTTTAGAAGGATATAGTGATGTAGACCAAATATCTGAATTAAAAGACTTAAAGTCTACAAGTGGATATGTATTCGCTTTAGTAGGAGCAACTATATCAGGAAAATATTCTAAACAAACAGCAATAGCTAGATTCACGATAGGATATGAATTTATAGCTTTGGATAAATGTGGTGAAGAAGATAAGTAGCTATGCCACTTCTGCTACAAGAAATTTGGCTTTCGATAACAAAATTTTCTGCAATGAACAGTGATTTCATTGCCAATAGCTATATTTTGCTACGGATATGTCATTTCATCGTCAAATGTACGATAAATAGTCCACAAGCTTTTTTGCAAGGAATGAAATACATTTTGAGACAGCATTTTGGTGCAAAGCAGTATGATTATAGATGAAATATGAGTTTGTGACACAATATGTCATTGTTTTTGTCCATATCTCCAAAAACTTTTAGCAACAAAATAAGTTATTTCGAGAAGAAATTTTTTGTGGGTGAAGACTACAATTGGCAACAAATATTTTTCGTTGCGGATAAGTAGGTATTAATTTTAAACACCCATTTTGCCTTAAAGATGACACATTCAACAACAAAAAAAAATGTTTGTAAACATATTGTTTTGCAACACAAAAGTTTTGTTGTAAATTAGTTAATAATTAATTTGTTCAAATTAAAAAAAAATGAAATATTTAGCAACAAAAACCAAATATATAAGGAGAAAAATTTTTTTGTTTGTAAAATTTAATAGGCAGCAAAATTAACGTTAGTTGGTAAACTTTGAGTGCATTCCTCCCACAAAAATACAAAATTTTGAAAGCAAAATTATTAATAGAAAAAAAAAAAGCAATATTGGTACTAATTTTTTTTAAGATTTGATATGGAATTATTCCTAGTTATAAAGAGTGTTCGCTAATACCTGTTATTTCTCCTAAAATAGCAAACTAATTGGCAACAAGATTGATTTTGTTGTTAAATGTTAACTTCCACTGCTGAAAGTTTGATACCTAAGGAAATTTTACTTATAAATTCATAAGGCATATAGCGAATGGCATAGTGGAATTTCGTGCTCCACAAATTCGAGGGGAGGAGCTCGAGTCCAGCATTTGCACCTTTTTTTTCCTTAATTTCTTTTCCTTTGATAAGCCACAAAAGATTGATTATTTTGTATGGTCAAGTGATTGACAACCGTTGAAACAGGACACTATTTTGGGCCAATTATAATAAGCCTAGCCCATTTAATTAATATTAACAAACCCAGCCCGTTTCTCCTTCACTTTATTATTATAAGACACAAAAAAAAAGAAAGAAAAATCTAGAGATAAAGAAGAGAAGAGGATAGACGTGAGAAGGGGCAGAGAGCTCAAGGAAAGTGGCAGATTTGGAGGATTTGGAGGGCCTTCTCAAGGTAAATTTCATCATTTCAAAATAATATTAGGTTATTTTTGTATTTTCATGGAAGAGGATTGAAATTAAAGGAGATGTTTGGATGTTTTATAATTTTTAGAGAGAGAATCTAGAGAGAGAAAGAAGAACAATGATAAAATTGGAAGTATTATTGAAGATATTTCACACTCTTCTTGATTTTTATGGAATTTGTTTTAAGGAATTTTAAGTTTCGATGATAATTATGGAAATTTAGGGTTCTGTGAACAGTGTCAATTCCGAAAATTTCTGCAATTTATCGGCTTTGAATCCGACTCTCAAATTTATATATGTTAAAATAGACATCCTAAGGATTTGTTTGAAGTTGAATTCATTGAAAAATGTTGAGTATATAATTTTATATGAATTTTATATGAATTCATTGAAAATTGTTGAGTATATAATTTAATTTTTCTGCAGAAAATCAGTTTTGGGTAAATCACTTGAGGAATCTAGAGGTCTTCAAAAATTATGAAATTTGGGATATGAGTTTGTATGCATGTGTAGTTTAAAACTGGATGTGATTTTACGAATTTAGTACAAATTATCATGTATTTTGGAATAGGGAGAGGTCAGATTTGGAAGGGAATTTACAGAATTTGTGTATCTGAAAAAATGAAGGATTTGAGGGATTTAATGAACATAGAATGCTATGAAATTTTATATGGTATTAGATATATATGTGTAGAAGATCTTTATAAAATATTAGACCATTTGGATGAGTCAATTAATTATTAAAAATCGGAGATTGCTCTGTTTAAGAAGTTGAAAATAGAGTTAATTAGAATGGATTGGATTAAGATATGAAGTTGGATATTAGGAATTTTAAACATTCAAGTTGATTATGAATTCAATATGATGCGATGAGTTTTTTTTTTTTTATGATGTTAGGAGAAGGAAAGATTAATTCTTGTTGAGGAATGTGGCCGGATAGGCGGAATGTTGATTTTGGAATCAAATCCGAGCTAACCGAGTTGTGCAACCCAATTAGTGAGTGGGTTATGTTTTGAGAATTTCATGTTATATTAAAGTGTATTAGATTTATGATTTTTCATATGATTTAAGTTATTAGTTTAATTAATTGAGTTATATTAAAAGTTTTTAGAATAAATGATGACGATTTATGTATTTTAAAAACAAGTGTGTGTAAAGTATTAGATTTTGGATAGAAGGATGGGTATGGGTGGCACTAGTAGATTAGTTTTTGAATATATAGTAATTGTTGTTTCGATAATTTTGAGTACAAGAGAAAAATAAATTTAAAGTGAAAGTTGTAGCATGAATGTATATATATTATATGTTAGTGGGAAATAGAAAGTTTTTGTTTATGATTGGAAAAGAGACATCTATAACTAGATGAATTAGTATAAAAAATTGAGGTATTGGGTTATTTTTTTTACATAAATACATATGTTGAAGAAATGGTGATTTTGGGTAACAAAATGATAAGTGATTTTATTATTCAAAATAATAGGAAATTAAAAAGAAAAAGTTTTGGAAAGTAGAATTTAATTCTGCAGGGGTGACAATGCCAAATTCTAAAACTGCCCAAGCAGGGGCTGAATTATAAATTTAGAAAGCTGTTCCAGAAATTTGTAGGGACCTGAATGCAGAATTATGAAAAATTTAGAATAGTAAAAAAGATTTTAGTTAAAGTATGATATATGAGATTTTGAGATAAAAATATAAATTATAGCTTATAGTGAGATGGAAAGTATTTTACTTTATGGATATTTTAGAAAGATTTAGAAAGAGTAGAAGATTTATTTTCTGGATAATTAGAAATATGTTTAATATTTACTTAGTTATGTTTATTTAGTATTTTATAGAATTATCAAGAATTTTAGCGAATTTAGAAAAATTCAAGGTAGTTTTTATAGTATTTCTTGAGGGTAGATAGACTTATTTATTATACTTATTTTTAATTATTAAGATATTTCAAAGCTAGTCTTCAAATTGGTTGTAGACATGAATTTTAGTTTTAAAAATTAGTTTTGAACAAAGATATAATATTTAGAAAAGAAAAATCAGATTTTGTATTTGAAGTGCGTTTTAGTTTTTCAGAAAGTTATATTTTGTAAATTTAGAGAAAGTGTGAAAGCATTGATATTTAAAGTTTTCATAGTCATTTGACTCAAGAATTTTCTTAATGTCTTTAGAAATATCATTTTAAATGTTTGTCTTGGATTAATTCAAACAATACAAATATTTTCAGATTTTGATGAATTGCTTGAAAAGAGAAATTTTAGCATATAAAGCAGTTTTTAAATGAAATCAGTTTTTAATGAAAATACGAAAGTGTAGTCATGTTATACTAAGCTAGTACCCAGATATTCGATCAGTTGTTCATATCACTTAGACAGTGATACAGATAGAGGCCTTTGGGGCCCGTTCAGACACACATAGAGGCTTTGGGCCGTGTGATCTGGGCACTTTAGCCCTTTGGGGGCAGCTCTACGCATGCGTATGACCAGATAGCAGGCCTGCGCGATGTTAGATCTCGCTAGGTACAGATAGCTGTGATGTAGATCTCACCAGGTATGAGGAAATTCAGATAGTTCTGTCTATGCGATGTTAGATCTCGCCAGGCAGGATGAGACAGTTTCGGGGTACTTGTTTAGTATAATGAAAAGAGTTTTGAATATGTTTATATGAGTTAGTTTGAAAAAGAAGCATGATTCACAAAAGTTTCTGTTGAAAGAAGATTTTTAAGAAAATTATGTTTTGTATAGTAAACAACTGAAGCAATGATTTTAGCATGATAATCAAGAGCATCGTATCATACGATTGAAGATGATTATTTTATTGTTTTAACCGTAATTAGTTTTTTGATGAATTTAATCATTCAATAGTTATTTATTTTAAAGTTTTATGACATTTTAGATGAAAGTTATAGATTATAAAGACTATCTTTTTTATATAAAGCAAAGATTTATTTTATAACAACATGATTTCTTTTGGATTTATTTACAAATACATTTTTTATCCCCACTCTGAGTTTTATACTCACATCTTTGTTTTTACTTTTCTTTGTTTTTAAAATTTCTCCCCCCAGGTTGAAAGCAAAATGTGATCTAGTTAGAAAGTGTGGAGGCCCAGCCACGTGATGGTGCAAGGATAGGTCAAGGTTGTAATAGTTAAATTGTTTTATTTAAATTTCATTTGTGGATGTAATGGAAATTATTTCAAGTTTGTTCCATGAGAAAGACAAGAATTAAGAAATAGTTAGTAGTCCACAGTTTTAGGCATGATTCGCCCGTATAGCTAGGGGTGGGTCGTGTCAATTTGGTATCAGAGCATGGTTAGGATTCTGTAGACTCTTACTATATCAGATAGAAGTATTTGCTTTGGAAAGATGTAGTTGTCTATGAAAGCACCATCAAACTTAGACGTGGCAACCTCATAAGAACATACTTAGAGAAATAAATTGGCTTAGCCCTAGTAGCTCAAAGAGAGATTAGTTAGTTATGGCTTAGTTATGACATTAGATATTTATAATTTGTTGCTTACCTAACTGTTTTACGACATAGCTGTTTGTTCTATGTTAGTATTTTGAGTTGTTATGATATCAACAGAAATATTCGATATAAGGCTAAATAGTTTTATCAAGCATTGTGGATTAGAGGATTTATGTATAGCCTAATTTTTGAGTTATGTTAGTGCTATGAATTGTGATGATTTTCATATGAAAACTAAGATTATATGAAGAACTGAGTTATGATAATTGTAATATGAGCAATTATATGGTATATGCTATTTTAGAATGCAAGGTATACGGAGGAGGAATTTAGAAAATTATGATTTGCTTGGATGATTTTTATGATAATTGAGTTATGCATGATATGTAGTATATGATGACATAAGATGATTGAAGCTTTTACTTTGAAGCACTAGTTTTGAGAGTAGTAAGTTGAGATATGAAGATGTATTGAATGATAATGACATAATGCCTAGAGCATATCTTTACATAGTAGTGTGAAAAAAAATGAAGATGAAGTATAGATTCTATTATTGATGAGATAATGATCATGATTTTAGAGGTTGTGAAAGTACTTTTGTGGAACCTAAAAATTTATTTTCTTGATGTATTGTCAGAAGTGGGTCATTGGATCTTTAGTCCAACTTATATGATATATATGGATAAGTATCTTACAAGAGAATAAGTGTAGTATAGAATGATTTAAGTGGCTCAATAAGAAAATATAAGGTTGGCTTCACTTAGTTATGAAAGTGGAACTATATTAATATCATGACCTAACTAAGATTTTGAATCATGTGAGATAGTTTTGAAAAGCAATGATTTGAATGGTTATAAGTTATGACGTTTTCATGTTATTTGTATGACCAAAAGAGCTATAAGGTAGTAAATTAGATTTTCAAGTGATACTTCAATATATGCACATATTTATATTTGACAATGTGCCGAGGGAACTATATGTATTTCTATACATTATGGTATGCAAGTGGACTCTTTATCTTGTATAGATTTTGACATGATTATTTGATTCAGCTTATGGTTATGAATAGGTGTACAATATATTTTGCAATAATAGTTATAAATTTTTATACGTTATTAGTGAGTAGTTGAATTATTATTGTTGGGTTTTATGATGAACGAAGCATTTAAAGAGTTGAGGCTAATGATATTATGTTAGAAGTCTATGGTGATTGAGTTGAGATGAGGACAAGAGTCCATGAAAAATTTGAGTTGATGGAAATACATATTGGGTATGTTGTTGTTGATGATGTTATTATAATTATTACTATTATTTTAAATGATTTGTAAGTTGGTTAAGTTTGAAAGGCAAAGGATGTTCTTTTAGATTTTCATTGACATTTTCATAGATGCATCCATAGTCTTTTAGTTACAAGTTCTGGACTCATATACGATTCTTACAAATGCTTTATCAAGTTTGTGTATTTGAAGTATAAAGAGTGTGCCTTTAGTAATGACATATCCTGGTTATTGCTTTCCTTCGGAGCGCCGGGATCCTAAGGATAGCCATATTTAGGGTACGTCATGTAAATTTGGCAACTCATTAATTAGTTCTAAGAAGTGAAAATATGTATGGGAGAAGTTAAGAAAGAAATGGTTACATTTATAATTCAAAAGAATTGAAAATTTGTCTTCCTAATCTAGAGACAGATCTTGATTCACATGGAAGACAAAATATTTCTGGAACAATCAGAGCCTTTATTCTTCTTTTGCGAGAAATTAAGTTTGTAGTTTATTGAAAAGATTTTGGTAGTGAATGAAGAAATAGAACAGTCATATTATATGATTCTCAGAGTGTTGTTATATATATATATATATATATATATATATATATATATATATATATAATAGATGCTATATGGTATCACATGAGTATGTTTTATGACTTGAGTATTTTGGAACTTTTGAAATTTCGAGGACGGAATTTTTTTGAGGAGGTAGTATTGAAACATGCCACTATTTTGGGCCAATTATAATAAGCCTAGCCTATTTAATTAATATTAGCAAACCCAGCCCATTTCTCCTTCATTTTATTATTATAAGACACAAAAAAAAGAAAGAAAAATCTAGAGATAAAGAAGAGAAGAGGATAGACGTGAGAAGGGGCAGAGAGCTCAAGGAAAGTGGCAGATTTGGAGGATTTGGAGGGCCTTCTCAAGGTAATTTTCATAATTTCAAAATAATATTAGGTTATTTTTGTATTTTCATGGAAGAGGATTGAAATTAAAGGAGATGTTTGGAGGTTTTATAATTTTTAGAGAGAGAATCTAGAGAGAGAAGGAAGAACAATGATGAAATTAGAAGTATTATTCAAGGTATTTCACACTCTTCTTGATTTTTATGGAATTTGTTTTAAGGAATTTTAAGTTTTGGTGATAATTATGGAAATTTAGGGTTCTATAAACAGTACCAATTCCGAAAATTTCTGCAATTTATTGGCTTTGAATCTGATTCTCAAATTTATATATATTAAAATAGACATCCTAAGGATTTGTTTGATGTTGGATTCATTGAAAAATGTTGAGTATATAATTTTATATGAATTTTTGAAGTTTACTGTTTACTGTTGGAAATTTAATTTTTCTGCAGAAAATCAGTTTTGGGTAAGTCACTTGAGGTATCTAGAGGTCTTCAAAAATTATGAAATTTGGGATATGAGTTTGTATGCATGTGTAGTTTAAAACTGGAGATTTTTGTGATTTTATGAATTTAGTACAAATTATCATGTATTTTGGAATAGGGAGAGGTCAGATTTGGAAAGGAATTTACAGAATTTGTGTATCTGGAAAAATGAAGGATTTGAGGGACTTAATGAACATATAATGCTATGAAATTTGATATGGTATTAGATATGTATATGTAGAAGATCTTTGTAAAATATTAGACCATTTGGATGAGTCAATTAATTATTAAAAATCGGAGAACTAGAATTGCTCTGTTTAAGAAGTTGGAAATAGAGTTAAGTAGAATGGATTGGATTAAGATATGAAGTTGGATATTAGGAATTATAAACATTCAAGTTGATTATGAATTCAATATGATGTGATGAGCTTTTTTTTTTTTTTATGATGTTAGGACAAGGAAGGATTAATTCTTGTTGAGGAATGTGGCCGGATAGGCGGAATGTTGATTTTGGAATCAAATCCGAGCTAACCGAGTTGTACAACCCAATTAGTGAGTGGGTTATGTTTTGAGAATTTCATATTATATTAAAGTGTATTAGATTTATGATTTTTCATATGATTTAAGTTATTAGTTTAATTAATTGAGTTATATTAAAAGTTTTTAGAATAAATGATGATGATTTATGTATTTTAAAAATAAGTGTGTGTAAAGTATTAGATTTTGGATAGAAGGATGGGTATGGGTGGTACTAGTAGATTAGTTTTTGAATATATAGTAATTGTTATTTCGATAATTTTGAGTACAAGAGAAAAATAAATTTAAAATGAAAGTTGTAGCATGAATGTATATATATTATATGTTAGTGGGAAATAGAAAGTTTTTGTTTATGATTGGAAAAGAGATATTTATAATTAGAGGAATTAGTATAGAAAATTAAGGTATTGGGTTATTTTCTTTACATAAATACATATGTTGAAGAAATGGTGATTTTGGGTAACAAAATGATAAATGATTTTATTATTCGAAATAATAGGAAACAAGTGGTGAAGCGGGCCAGGATGGAGTTGGTACAGCACCAATGGTGAAGTTCTGGGTTCGAGTCTCCACAATGGCCTCCTCCATGATTTAAGTGGGAGACCGTAACAGTGGGTTGTGGTTGCGCTAGTCTCCTCCGAGGATTAGTCGTGGTGCGCGTAAGCTGGCCTGGACACCTCGGTTACAAAAAAAAAAAAAGTTTTGGAAAGTAGAATTTCATTCTGCAGGGGTGACAATGCCAAATTCTAAAACTGCCCAAGCAGGGGCTGAATTACAAATTTAGAAAGTTGTTGTAGAAATTTGTGGGGACCTGAATGCAGAATTATGAAAAATTTAGAATAATAAAAAAGATTTTAGTTAAAGTATGATATATGAGATTTTGAGATAAAAATATAAATTATAGCTTATAGTGAGATGAAAAGTATTTTACTTTATGGATATTTTAGAGAGATTTAGAAAGAGTAGAAGATTTATTTTCTGGATAATTAGAAAATGTTTAATATTTACTTAGTTATGTTTATTTAGTATTTTATAAAATTATCGAGAATTTTAGCGAATTTAGAAAAATTCAAGGTAGTTTTTATAGTATTTCTTGAGGGTAGATAGACTCATTTATTATACTTATTTTTAATTATTAAGATATTTCAAAGCTAGTCTTCAAATTGGTTGTAGACATAAATTTTAGTTTTAAAAATTAGTTTTGAACAAAGATATAATATTTAGAAAAGAAAAATCAGATTTTGTATTTGAAGTGCGTTTTAGTATTTCAGAAAGTTATATTTTTTAAATTTAGAGAAAGTGTGAAAGTATTGATATTTAAAGTTTTCATAGTCATTTGACTCAAGAATTTTCTTAAAGTCTTTAGAAATGTCATTTTAAATGTTTGTCTTGCATTAATTCAAATAATACAAATATTTTCAGATTTTGATAAATTGCTTGAAAAGAGAAATTTTAGCATATAAAGCAGTTTTTAAATGAAATCAGTTTTTAATGAAAATAAGAAAGTGTAGTCATGTTATACTAAGTTAGTACCCAGATATTCGATCAGTTGTTCATATCACTTAGACAGTGATACAGATAGAGGCCTTTGGGGCCCATTCAGACACACATAGAGGCTTTGGGCCGTGTGATCTAGGCGCTTTAGCCCTTTGAGGGCAGCTCTACGCATGCGTATGACCAGATAGCAGGCGTGCGCGATGTTAGATCTCGCCAGGTACAGATAGCTCTGCCTGCGTGATGTAGATCTCACCAGGTATGAGGAAATTCAGATAGTTCTGTCTATGCGATGTTAGATCTTGTCAGGTAGGATGAGACAGTTTCAGAGGTTTTTGTTTAGTATAATAAAAAGAGATTTGAATATGGTTATATGAGTTAGTTTGAAAAAGAAGTATGATTCACAAAAGTTTCTGTTGAAAAAAAAATTTTAAGAAAATTATGTTTTACATAGTAAACAACTGAAGCAATGATTTTAGCATGATAATCAAGAGCATCGTATCATACGATTGAAGATGATTATTTTATTGTTTTAACCATAATTAGTTTTTTGATGAATTTAATCATTCAATAGTTATTTATTTTAAAGTTTTATGACATTTTAGATGAAAGTTATAGATTATAAAGACTATCTTTTTTATATAAAGCAAAGATTTATTTTATAACAACATGATTTCTTTTGGATTTATTTACAAATACATTTTTTATCCCCACTCACTGAGTTTTATACTCACATCTTTGTTTTAAAATTTCTCCCCCCAGGTTGAAAGCAAAATGTGATCTAGTTAGGAAGTGTGGAGGCCCAGCCACGTGATGGTGCAGGGATAGGTTAAGGTTGTAATAGTTAAATTGTTTTATTTAAATTTCATTTGTGGATGTAATGGAAATTATTTCAAGTTTGTTCCATGAGAAAGACAATAATTAAGAAACAGTCAGTAGTCCACAGTTTTAGGCATGATTCGCTCGTGTAGTTAGAGGTGGGTCGTGTCAGCCGTTCTTGCCGTCTTAGATTCAAATCGTTTCACAAGCAAACTAAATGTCATTTTTTTTATTTATATTTTATATTAATTGGATCACCATTTTAAGCTAAACATTACTTATATTTTTATCACATTAATTAATAATCAGACTTTATCCTTTATACTAATCAGTTAAACTATATATAAAATAATTAGACTAAAATAACCCCAACATTAAAATAAGATTAAGTTAACAAATAATTATTTAATATTAAAAGCAGTATAAATATTGTAAAATACATATTTGTTAATTTTTTAAGAAATTAAATAATATAAAAAAACTATATCAGGATCACATTCTATTTAATGCATCTATTACTTATAACATTAAAAACATGATAAATAGATTAATTCACTTTTTTATTTAAATAATTATTATTTATTATTAATAATGATATCAAAAATTACTTTTTGTTTGTGTTAGATGTACTTATATATTATATTAATTTATCGGAAGTGTAAGATTTTTTTTCCAAAAAATATATCCAAAATCTAAAAATAGTTTTAATTATGTTATAAAATTATTAATTTTTCAAAAAAGTAAACCGAGTGCCGCCAGACTGTCGTCCTTGTTGGCTGTTCGAAAAATTTTCCAACATGTCTAGAGCATTGCCGATATTAGAATGACCAGCGTGAGGCGATCTACACATTACACATTGATAAACTATCACTATCCCAGACTATTGTTTTCAGTCGTAGAAGGAGGCGATCTACATATTATTGATTATGTTGGATGGCGAAGCGATTGAATTTTCATAGCCGTTCTCCTCGTCGAAGGCTCGAATTGTTTCACAAGCAAACTAAATGTAGTTTTTTTTTTTATTTATATTTTAATATTAATTTGATCACCTTTTTAATATTAATTTGATCACCTTTTTAAGCTAAACATTTCTTATATTTTTATCACATTAATTAATAATCAGACTTTATCCGTTATACTAGTTAATTAAACTATATATAAAATAATTAGGCTAAAAAACCGTAACATTAAAATAATATCAAGTTGATAAATAATTATTTAATATTAAAAGTAGTATAAATATTTTAAAATACATATTTGTTATTCTATATTAAGAAATTATATAATATAAAAAAATTATATGCGGATCACATTCTATTTAAAGCATTTATTACTTATAAAATAAAAAACATGATGAATAGATTGATATACTTTTTCATTTAAATAATTATTATTCATTATTAATAATTATTTCAAAAATTACTTTGTATTTATGTTAGGTATACTCATATATTATATTAATTTTTACAAAGTGTAAGATTTTTTTTTTTAAAATATATCCAAAATCTAAAAATAGTTTTGTTTTATGTTATAAAATTATTAATTTTTAAAAGAAGTCAACGAAATGTCACCGTCGATGGATGTTTGAAAAATTTTTCAGCGCATCTAGAGCACTGTGGATATTAAAATGACTAGCATGAGGCGATCTACACATTGATATGACTATCATTGTGTCATACCATCGTTTTCAGTCGTAATAGGAGGCGAATCTACAAATAATTGATTATGTTGTATGGTCAAGTTGTTGAATTTTGACAGCGTTCTCATCGTTTTAGGCTTGAATCATTTCACAAGCAAACTAAATGTAGTTTTGTTTTTTTATTTATATTTTTATATTAATTTGATCACCTTTTTAAGCTAAACATTTCTTATATTTTTATCACATTAATTAATAATCAGACTTTACCCATTATACTAGTTAATTAAACTATATATTAAATAATTAGACTAAAACAACCCTAACATTGAAATAATATTAAGTTAATAAATAATTATTTGATATTAAAAGTAGCATAAATATTTTAAAATACATATTTGGTATTTTATATTAAGAAATTATATAATATAAAAAAATTATATGAGGATCACATTCTATTTAATGCATCTATTACTTATAAAATTAAAAACATGATAAATAGATTCATATACTTTTTATTTAAATAATTATTATTTCAAAAATTACTTTGCATTTGTGTTAGGTGTACTCATATATTTACTCATATATTATATTAATTTATACAAAGTGTAAGATATATATTTTTTTAAAATCCAAAATCTATAAGTATTTTTATTTTATGTTATAAAGTTATTAATTTTTCAAAAAAAGTCAGCGGATAGCTGACGTCGTTAGTTGTTCGAAAAATTTTCTACCGCGTCTAAAGCACCGCCGATATTACAATGACTCACGTGAGGAGATCTACATATTGATACGTTGTCACCATCTCAGACGGTCATGTTCAGTCATAGAAGGAGACGAAAATCCTAGCCATCATACGTGTTTGCCACTACTGTTGATAAATGACAGCTCTGATGACAAAATGATCACTACTGAACTGTAGTTCGGCTCCTCCCGATCCTTATGATGCTAGAGGTGATGTACAAGCGACTTCTAGCGGCGATTCCAGTGGTCGGACCATACTCCTCTGATTATTTTTTGTATTTTTAAAAACTATTAAAATTACAAATACTTTTAAATAATTTTTATAAATATTCAATAAGATGGAAGATAGTTAATTTTAGATTAAAAAGTTAGAATAATTTTTTTTAGTAATTGTAAAACTTAATAGCTAAATAATATTTAGTAGATTGCGCATTAATTAATGGGTTAATATCACAAACTACCCCTATGTTTTAGCTTAATTACACTCAGAGTCATCGTTTGCAATTTTTGTCACAGGCTACCCCTAACTTTTGAAAAAAAATCATGGACCACCATTCTATTAAAAACTCCGTTAGATGTTCATAAATAAGAAAAAATATCAGGGTCAAAATAGTAAAATAACAGGAAAAGTCAACATGTAAAGTGGGAGTCAACATACCTAAATGGGATACTATCATAGACCACCCCTATGTTTTGTCTTAATCACACTTAGAGTCAATGTTTGCAATATTTTTCATTGCCTACCCCTAACTTTTGAAAAAATAATTATGAAGCACCATTCTGCAATATTTGTCTCCGTGATTTTTTTTTAAAAGTTAGGGGTGGCCTATGACAAAAATTACAAATGATGACTCTGGGTGTAATTAAGGTAAAATATAGGGGTGGTCGTGATATTAACCTTTTTCAAATTCTTTTGAAGGGTATTTTGGTAATTATAATAGTTTTGGACAGAAGTCTGACATCATCTAACAGTCAAATTAACGAAAGAATGGTTCGTGATTTTTTTTTCAAAAGTTAGGGGTAGCCTATGACAAAAATTACAAACGATGACTCTGAATGTAATTAAGCTAAAACATAGGGGTGGTTTGTGATAATAGCCCATTAATTAATTGATGTTGTACAGAAAATTATCTTATTTAATATTAGAATCGTTAGTTTAACTATTAATGTTAATCTTACAAACTTAAATATAGTAATGATAATGATAATTTTCATTCTAATCTCAATTATACATAAATTAATTACTAATTCCTAATATAAGAAATCATTACATTAAATTGATGAGAAATTAATCAAATTACATATGAAAATCGATGACTAGATTTAAGTTAAATTGATGGCAAATTAATCAAATCAAATATGGAAATTAATAATTTGATAAAATTTTATTCGGTTGATTGATTATTAATTAATCAAATTAGATAAGATTGTGTTCACAGATTTTAAATGATGAGATATTAAAGTTTTTGTTGGTGTTCACGTAAAACATGTGCAATACACATGTTCAAATTTTGGTTAACTTGTGATAAAAGTAATTAAAGTATTTTATTCTTCTTTTACTGTTTCTAGATAATTATTATAGGAAATATTTTGATAATTATCTCTCTTGATTAGGATAATATTTTATATCCTAATCAAAATAGGAAGATAGTTAATATATCCTTATTACTTTAGGAGATTAACTATAAAGTATTTCCTATTTTGTTTTATCATAATCCTAATGTGATCTTGATTAAGATCCTTATAGGACTTTAGGAAGATTGTATCAAGATCTCTCATTATATAATAAAACGTCAGCAACATAGTGAAGTATTGTGAGAGTCTTTTTACACAAAAGGGAGATTGTTGGTTGTTGAAGGCATTCCGCAACTTTGCAAGAGACAAGCTTTAACGCCAAGGAATGTCTTTATGTTTTTGATTTATTGAGTCTTTGTAATCATGTATGAGAATTAAAAAATCGTACATGAGGTGTTGATCAAGTCAGAGAGAGTTAGTAAACACTTAGGGAATCATGAGGGTTGAGTGTTTATTCTGCCAGACATCGGGTGTTATGTCTAACTTAACAGTGTGCTATTAAGTTATCTGTGATAGAGAGTGAGCAGTTTCACTAGTTTTTAGAATCTTTGCGAAGATTTTTGTTTGTCAAAGATTAGGTATGTGTGTGAGGGTGAGTCAGCACTGTAAAAGGTCTTAAAGATTGTACAAACAAGAGCATAGTGAATTGCAGCTCGATAGCTGTCCGTGGACGTAGATTTTAATAACCGAACCACGTAAAAATCCTCCTGTGTTGATTTACATTATAGTTGACTGTATTGTTATTTATAACTGCATACCTCCAGAACTTTCAATTGGTATCAGAGCAGGTTCACTGATAGACAAGTGAAGAAAACGATCAAGTTAATCTGGAAGGATGAAGTTTATACGCAACGGAGGATCTGGAATGCAACCACCTATTCTTGATGACAGTAATTATCCATATTGGAAGGTAAGAATGATGATGTTCATTAAGTCTCTTGATAACAGGGCCTAGACAAGTGTACTTAAGGGGTGGACACCTTCAACGAAACTGAATGCTCTTGGTAATGCCGAACCAAAACCAGAGGATGAATGGTCTGATGAAGAATACCGTAGATCCAGTTGGAACTCCAAGGCTCTTAACGCAATCTTTGTTGCAATCGACTTGAATAACTTTGGACAGATTTCTAGATGCAAAGCAGCCAAAGAAGCATGGGACATACTTGAGGTAAAACATGAAGGTACTGCATCTGTTAAAAGATCTAAATTAATGAGGCTGAATTCTCAATTTGAAAATCTGATGATGCATGAAGATGAATCAACTTCTGATTTTTACTCTAAGATCTGTCACATAACAAACTCTGCATACATGCTTGGTAAAAATTTCACTGATGCAGAAGTTGTTAGTAAAATACATAGGTCAGTCCCTGACAAATTTCAACCTAAAATTTCTGCCATTAAAGAAGTTAAAGACATTGATGAAATGAGAGTTGATGAACTGATTGGCATTCTCCAAAACTTTGAAATAAATAAAAGTACTCGGATGATGAACACTTAAATATGTATGTTTAATAAGAGCTTAGTTCATCATATTGCATTAATAGTGTCATTAAATTCCTCAACTTAAGCATATTTGCAGTCTTTGCATCCTTGGAATTAACTTCCTCTTAATTTTGGTTTTATTACATGTTCGGTAAAATGAGCATAACTCTCTATTTATATATCAAAATAGTGCAAAACTTAATGTTTTGGAAAGCGGATTAAATTATCTACAAGATTGTATTTCAGAAGTATCATCAAATTCGGGCTCTTAGTGGACCAAAAATGGGCTTGAAGTGAACCCATCTGTAGTTTCAGCCTAGCCTGACCATGCCTCAGTATTTTGATCATATCTCTCATAATACGTATCCAAATTGTATGAATCAAGATGTTCTAGAAATCTGAGAGAAATATCTACGACTTTCATGCAGACATGTGATTAAAATTCTTAAAAATTCAATGTCAAAATCGGTGGTTAAAGTCAGTTCACCTAATTACCCTAATTGTCAAAGTTGGTGCATCTAATATTTGACAATTATTCCTTTGTAATTTGACAAGTTTGCCCCTGAATGTATCTATAAATAGAGGTGCCTTGTGACCCATTAAGGCATATTGGCCTTGTTGGGATCTTGTATTGTTTTTCTCTCTTGTATTTCTATGTTATTAATGAATTTCCTTTTTCTTATAATTTGTTTTCTTTCTCTTATAATGTCTTTCTAATTTTTCTCTTGCTAAGGTGAAAGGGTGAAACCCTTGATATGAGAGTAAGGATTTTATAACCCTTTAATATGTGCTTAATTATCATAATGTCACGCCCCACGCGACATGGGCACTTTTTCACGCCAAGCTTGCTCAAAAGAACACAAAGGAATGGGATTTCAGGGCAAGTGTCATGGTGATTTGGGATTCTCGTGTCGAGAGGAACACAATGGCGTGAAGAATAGACGTGGTGTTCCGGAAGCTTCTAGAAGGTTCCACAATGTTCCGGGACATTCCGAAAAGATCCGGAAGAATTCAAAAGTCATGAGATGCATGCAGAAGTCACTAGAAGACTCTAGAATACTCAAGAAGGTTACAGAAGAGTGTGGAAGGCTACGGAAGGTCCTAGAACGCCTAGCCCATTCTAGAATTCTCTAGCAAGCCAAGTTGCTAGAACCTTCCATGGAAATATCTAAGATATTTTAGGATAAATATCTAGATATTTTAGGAGGCAATTCTAGATGGCAAATTAGGACCGTTGGATGTAAAAAATCCTAGCCATCCATTGCGGAGGTGGATTACTATAAATACCCTTCCATGGCTCATTTGTAAGGCATCCCCACAAATCCCACAAAATCCAAGCAAATATAACACAAAGCATTGTAAGAGTTCTCTTGTGTAATACAAAGCTTTCTTCCTTAGCAACACTTGCTCTAAGTTCTCATCTCTTCTCTTATTGCCTCTAAACTCTTCGAGCTCAACGGTCCTAACTTCTCCTTGAGCGAGAAGCACACTACAAGGCTTACTTAGCAACTTTCGGGTTCAAGTTGCCTAAGTGAAACACGAACAGCTGCGCAAAACTCTAAGCTCGTGACAGTTGGTATCAGAGCATGGTTTGAGGATAAGAGCAAATGGCATCCAATATTGAAGTGACCATGGAGGAGCAAGTCCGGGGACGTGAGGAACAACCTCAACCTCAACCTCAACCACGCCCACAAGGAAAACGAGGTAAGTCCAAAGCTCCATCATCGGAATCCTTAGAGCCTCGTGTTGCTAGCATAGAGCAAACTATCTCAAGTATGGATAATGCTGTCGAGGGCCTCTCCGATCGTCTCGAAGGCCTAGAGACGGATTATGGAGAGATCACCCAAGCGACAAAGTCCACAATACTCGAATTTAGTGAAAACTTCACACGAGAGCTCGCTAGCTTACGAAGCTATGTGGAGCGTGAGTTGCAGGCAATCCATGCGGAAGTGGAGGAATCTCGCACGAAATGGGAGAAACATCGTTGTGAACATGCTAGCCCTTCTTACACAAGTCCTAATGGGCTAACAAAGATGCAAGTGCCTACTCCCGCCACATACCATGGCACTCGCAATGCCACGGAAGTGAAAAACTTCCTCTTTGGCTTGGAGCAATATTTCGAGGTGAAAGGTGCCTATGATGGTGGCCAATTGTGGTGGCATCGTAAGCATGGCGACGCGGGCAAAGGCATCGTCATCCTCCGCACATGGGAGGACTTCAAGAGAGAGCTACGCAAGCATTTCTCTCCAAGCAATGCGGAAAAGGAGGCAAGGGGTCGCCTCCGTAGTTTGAAGCAAAGCAGCACCATTCGCGAATACATCAAAGACTTCACCACATTCATCCTTGAAATCAAAAGTATGTCCGAAAAAGATTCCCTTTTCTACTTCCTTGATGGGTTAAAACATTGGGCAAGGGTTGAGCTAGAGAGGCACGACGTGCAAAACCTTGATGACGCCATAGCCGTGGCCAAATCCCTTGTCGACTACACGTCCCAATCCACGGAAAGGAAGCCCAACCACGATAAAGGTGGGGGAGAGTGGAGTCCTAAGAAGGATCATGCCCGAAGGGAAGGTGGTGAACATAAATCATTTAAGGGAGACAAACGCGACACGCCTAACAAAGGTAAGTCTGATTCCCTCAAGCCTAAAAGTCCTTGTTTTATTTGTGATGGCCCTTATTGGGTACGGGATTGCCCAAAGAGGAAGACCCTCAATACCCTCGCGGCTCAATATGAGGGTACACAAGATGGAGAGCCCAAGCGGAGATGGGTTCTCTTCACGTTATCGGTGCACTCAAGAGACCCACATATGCCAATAAGGGTCTCATGTATGTGAGCACCATGATTAATGGCAAGGATGTGCGTGCGATGCTTGACACGGGAGCAACGCACAACTTTATGTCTATTGGGGAGGCCAAACAGTTAGGCCTAAAATATACCAATGGAGGAGGCACCATTAAGACGGTAAACTCATCCGCCAAAGCCATAGTGGGTGTGTCCAAGGTAACGTCAGTGCAATTGGGTGCATGGAGCGGAAAACTTGATTTCTCCATCGTCTCCATGGACGACTTCCAAGTGGTGTTGGGCATGGAGTTCTTCGACCAAGCTCATGCTTTCCCCATACCAGCATCTAACTCTCTCAATATCCTCGAGGAAAGTCAAGCATGCATGGTCATGGCGAAACGTGTAACCAAAGTTGAGAGTAAGATGATGTCCGCACTACAATTCAAGCAAGGAATGAAAGAAGATCCAAACTTCCTTGCCACCGTTCGAGAGGTAAAAGATGGGGAAGACATCACCGTTACCAAGAACCCAGTGCCAAGGCAAGTCCAGGCCATCCTTGAGAAGTACAAGGATGTTACGCCCCAAAGGCTACCAAAGAGGCTATCGCCAAGACAAGAGGCTCATCAAACCAAGATGAAGCCCGATGCCAAACCTCTATCCATAGCGCCTCACCACATGACGCCACCTAGGATAGCGAAAAAGGCAACCAAGAAGCCATGCAAGCATGTGAAAAGGAAGCGTCAACATGAAGATGAGACCACTCACCCACAACTAAGGATACATCCTCAAAGATGCGATGAGGGCGTCGCGAAATTAGGTAGGGGAGGATGTCACGCCCCGCGCGACATGGGCACTGTTTCACGCCAAGCTTGCTCGAAAGAACATAAAGGAATGGGATTTCAGGGCAAGTGTCATGGTGATTTGGGATTCTCATGTCGAGAGGAACACAATGGCGTGAAGAATAGATGTGGTGTTTCGGAAGCTTCTAGAAGGTTCCACAACGTTCCGGGACATTCCGAAAAGATCCGGAAGAATTCAAAAGTCATGAGATGCATGCGGAAGGCACTAAAAGACTCTAGAATACTCAAGAAGGTTACAGAAGAGTGTGGAAGGCTACGGAAGGTCCTAGAACGCCTAGCCCATTCTAGAATTCTCTAGCAAGCCAAGTTGCTAGAACCTTCCATGGAAATATCTAAGATATTTTAGGATAAATATCTAGATATTTTAGGAGACAATTCCAGATGGCAAATTAGGGCAGTTGGATGTAACAAATCCTAGCCATCCATTGAGGAGGTGGATTATTATAAATACCCCTCTATGGCTCATTTGTAAGGCATCCCCACAAATCCCACAAAATCCAAGCAAATACAACACAAAGCATTGTAAGAGTTCTCTTGTGTAATACAGAGCTTTCTTGCTTAGCAACACTTTCCTCTAAGTTCTCATCTCTTCTCTTATTGCCTCTAAAGCTCTTCGAGCTCAACAGTCCTAACTTCTCCTTGAGCGAGAAGCACACTACAAGGCTTACTTAGCAACTTTCGAGTTCAAGTTGCCTAAGTACCGCACGAGCGTGCTGCACAACTTCTAAGCTCGTGACAATAATCTTATGTTGTTTATTTTATTTGATTTATATTTACTTTCTTAATCAATCTTGACGCCACTCGTGAAGTGGAGGTCTTGATCCATTGTAGGCAATCCTTGGCACATCAAATGCTTAGAACATTTCTAGATATTGTATGGTTTTTTCTTACTAACATGAATCTAGTTAGGAACCTTGACTTGTTATCGACATATGGAGATTGGCACATTGGATGCTTGAACCCATTTAGAAGTAGTGGTATAAATATTGATAACGAAGCAAATATAATTCATATAACTAAAATGGGTTGTTTATCCTTATTCGAAATATCAAGGGCGGATCCCCTAACTTTAGCTCTCATTATTATTGTGTTCATTCCTTTTACTTGCGTATTTTAATTATTCTCATCTATTGTTGGTATTATCTTGTCATATCTTTGAATCATCATATCGTATTTGCTTAGCTTATAATTTGTAGCGCTAAAATCCCCTTCCTCGTGGATCGACCCCGGACTCACCGGGTTTATTATTTCGACACTCCTATACTTGGGAGACAATCTTATTTTTGGATGTGTCAAGCTTTTGGCGCCGTTGCTAGAGAAGGTAAAAATTGGCGTGCAAAATTGTAACTGTTCTCTTTTCTCATCTTAGATCTAAATTTTTTATGTGTTCATTTTTTTCTTCTCTTTTCTTCTCTCTTTCTTGCATGAAAATTTGGTCACGAACATCTAGTGGTAGACTTGTTAGAAAAACATCATCTTCCTTAGAAAACATGGCCAACAATCTAGTGGAAAGGTTCACAGATGAAGGGGAAAACCGTTCCCAACAAAATGATCAAAACCAACGAAGAACCCTCAGAGATTACATCAATCCGGTAAGGACTAGTGCACCATCTTGTGTAGTTTCTCCTCCAGATTCAATCCATTTCAATTTCAAGCCAAATTTTGTTCGACTTCTACCCACCTTTCATGGCCTTGATATGGAGAACCCATATTTGCACTTAAAACTCTTTGGAGAGGTATGTAATTCCTACACTGAACCAAATTGTAGTATAAACACCATTAGATTAAAGCTTTTTCCTTTTTCTTTAAAAGATAAAGCTAGAACATGGCTACAAAATTTGAGGTCAAATTCCATCAGTTCATGGGATGAGATGAAACAACAATTTTTGAAAAAATTTTTTCCTACCCATAGAACAAATTCTCTTAAAAGACAAATTTCTGATTTCTCTCAAAAACAAGGGGAAACCCTTTATCAATGTTGGGATAGGTATAAGGAACTACTTAATACTTGTCCTCACCATGGTTTTAAAACTTGGAGAATAGTTGCACACTTCTATGAAGGGTTAACACCTCAAGATAGGCAACTAGTAGAATTAATGTGTAATGGATAATTTAAAGAAAAAGACCCTGAGGAAGCACTTGACTACATAGATTTTTTGGCAGAAAAGGCACAAAATTGGTACACTGCTGGCACCTATGAGGTACCAAGCAAGGCCCCAACCTCGACATCCAATAGAGGCATTTACAACCTTAGGGAAGACCATGACCTTCAAGCCAAATATGCATCCCTAGCTAGAAAAGTCGAGGCTTTAGAAATGAAAAAGAATGGTCAATTGAATTCTATTCAAGAAAATGTCTGTAACATTTGTAATGACAATGACCATTCTACTGATGATTGCCCAACTTTGCCTATCTTTAGAGAATGTCTCCATGAGCAAGCTAATGCCTTGAACACTTTCAAAAGGCCAAATCACAATCCGTTCTCACAAACCTACAATCCTGGTTGGAGAAATCATCCAAATTTTAGTTGGAAAAATGACAATCATGCACAATCTTCACAAGTCCCTTTTCAAACACAACAAAATTTTCAAAATTCTCATGATCATGCATATGATCCTCCTTCTAGGAATGACCTTGAAGAAACATTGCATTCATTCATTACATAGCAAGAGACTTTCAATAATCAAACTACTCAAACATTAGCAAATTTGTGAGAAACTCTTGCAAAATTTACATCTACATTTAGCATCCAAGAGAAGGAAAAATTTCCTTCTCAAACATTGCAAACCCCAAAGATCAATCTAACTCAAATGCAGGGAGTTCAAGTAACCATTATTTTGATCAAGCTAAGTCAATCATGACCCTTTGCAATAGTAAGGTTGTTGAAAAACATATTCCTAACCCTTGTGAGAAAGAAGAAGAATCGATCTCTAAAGGGCAGGAAGAGGTGGCCAAGCCAACACCTAGCGAAGAAGAAACCAAATCCTCATCTGTGCCTCAATTTCCTCAAGCATTAGCCACACAAAAGAAGCCAACTCACAATTCTGAAATCTTTGAAATTTTCAAATAGGTAAAGGTCAATATTCCCTTGCTTGATGTGATCAAACAGGTACCTTCTTATGCAAAATTTTTGAAAGACTTGTGCACTGTGAAAAGAAAACTGAATGTGAAAAAGAAGGTCTTTCTAGCCGAGCAAGTAAGTGTTATTCTTCAAAATAATAATTCAGTGAAATATAAGGATCCATGTTGTCCTATAATTTCATGTGTTATTGGAGACCATAAAATTGAACAAGCTTTACTTGATCTTGGTGCTAGTGCGAATTTGCTTCCATACTTGGTTTTTCAAAAACTCAATCTAGGTGAGTTAAAACCGACTTCTGTGACTCTTTTGCTTGCTAATAGATCAATTAAAGTACCAAGAGGAGTAGTAGAAGATGTATTAGTTCAAGTCAATAAATTCATTTACCCAGTGGATTTTATCGTCTTGGACACACAACCAGTGGAAGTAATCAATTCAATTCCTGTTATTTTAGGGCGTCCATTGCTAGCTACTTCTAATGCTTTGATTAATTACAGGAATAGAGTCATGAAGTTATCATTTGGGAACATGACATTGGAACTTAATGTTTTTAATATATGTAAACAACCAAATGGAGAAGAAGATGAAATTGATGAGGCCAATATGATTGAATCTATTGTGGAAGATCACATCCAAAAAGGGAGTTCTTCTGACCCTTTGGAAACTTGTTTGGTGAATTCATTAGAATCAAGTATGGAACTAGAGTTTGATCTTTCTGATATATGTTCTTTATTGGATTGTGCACAGGTGATGGAAAAATGCTCAAAACCGAGATTCTAAGAATTGGGGCAAATGACTGAAAGCAAGGAAGAGGAAGCTCCCAAGTTAGAACTAAAGCCTTTACCTGAAGGACTGAAATATGCATATCTTATGAAGAATCAGACATATCTGGTGGTAATTTCTTCATCCCTCACATGCGAGCAACAAGGTAAGTTGATAGAAGTGCTTAAAAGGCATAAAAATGCAATTGGGTGGACTTTAAAAGATATAAAAGGCATTAACCCTTTAATTTGCACATATAGAATACATTTAGAGGAAAATGCCAAAACATCTCAACAACCTCAAGTGAGATTAAATCCACACATGAAAGAGGTCATTAGGGCTGAAGTTCTCAAACTACTTGATGTGGGAATTATCTATCCTATTTCTGATAGTAAGTGGGTAAGCCCTACACAAGTAGTACCAAAAAAATCTGGCATTACAGTTGTTAAAAATGAAAAGGGGGAATCATTGCCAACTCTTGTCTCATCTAGTTGGAGGATGTACATTGAGTATAGAAAATTAAATGCTGTCACTAGAAAAGACCATTTTCCTTTACCATTTCTTGATTAAATTCTTGAAAGAGTAGCAGGACACCCCTATTACTGCTTTCTCGATGGATACTCAGGCTATTATCAAATTCCTATTGCACTCGAAGACCAAGAAAATACCACATTCACATGCCCCTTCGGCACTTTTACATTTAGGAGAATGCCTTTCGGACTTTGTAATGCCCTAGCCACTTTTCAAAGATGCATGTTAAGCATTTTCAGTGACATGGTCGAGCATTGTTTAGAAGTTTTCATGGATGATTTAACTGTCTTTGGAAACTCTTTTGATAATTGTCTTGAAAATTTAGAAAAAGTCTTAAAAAGGTGTGTAGAAAAAGGTCTTATTTTGAATTGATAAAAATGTCATTATATGGTCACTTCAGGAATTGTCTTAAGTCATGTAGTGTCATCTAAAGGAATTGAAGTGGACAAAGCAAAAGTGGAATTAATTTCCCATTTGCCTCCACCAAAAATAGTCAAAGAGGTTCGTTCATTCTTAGGGCATGCTGGATTTTATAGGAGGTTCATAAGAAATTTTAGTGCTATATCTAAACCTCTTTGTAACCTCTTAATAAAATATACTTCCTTTGAATGGACTCAAGAATGTCAAAATGCCTTTGATACACTAATTGGACTTTTAACAACTGCTCGAATTATGCAATCTCCTGATTGGTCCTTGCCTTTTGAATTGATGTGTGATAAGTGACTATGCTGTTGGTGCTGTTTTAGGACAAAGAAAAGAAGGTAAGCCTTATGTGATATACTATACAAGTGGGACTTTAAATGATGCACAAATGAATTACACAATAATTGAAAAAGAACTACTTACTGTAGTATTTGCATTAGACAAATTTTGATCCTATTTATTTGGTTCTCCAACAATTGTTTACACTGACCATGCAACTGTGAGATATTTAATGTCTAAACAAGATGCAAAACCTAGATTGATACGGTGAATCTTATTGCTCCAAGAATTCAACATCACAATAAAGGATAAAAAAGGAGCCGAAAATGTCGTTGCAGATCATCTTTCAAGATTAACGACAGAGACATTAATTGAAACTTCACCTATCAATGATTCTTTTCCTGATGAATTTTTATTTTTCGTTGCTGTTGTACCTTGGTTTGCTAACATTGTAAATTTTCTTGCAACAGGAAAAATGCCACCTCATTGGAATGCTCAAGACAAAAGGAAATTTTTAACCGAGGTGAAAAATTTTTATTGGGATGACCCATATCTGTTCAAATATTGTCCAGACCAAATAATAAGAAGATGCATACCCGACAATGAGGTAAGTAGTGTCATTAACTTTTGTCATTCTAAAGCATGTGGAGGACATTTTTCATCTAGAAAAACAGCTGCTAAAATCTTACAATGTGGATTTTATTAGCCCACCTTATTTAAAGATGCACATGCATTTTGCAAAACGTGTGAAAATTGTCAAAAATTGGGATCCATTTCAAAAAGAAATATGATGCCTTTGAATCCCATTCTTGTTGTTGAAATCTTTGACTATTGGGGTATTGATTTTATGGGACCCTTTCCACCGTCATTTGGTTTTGTGTACATCTTTGTTGCAGTAGACTATGTTTCAAAATGGGTCGAGGCAATTCCATGTCGAAACAATGACCACAAAACAGTTGTCAAATTCTTGAAAGAGAATTTCTTGAGTAGATTTGGAATTCCTCGAGCCATTATTAGTGATGGGGGTAGACATTTTTGTAACAAACCATTTGAAACTTTAATGAAGAAATATGGAATAACCCATAAAATTTCTACACCTTATCACCCACAAATAAGTGGACAAGTTGAATTACCTAATAGGGAGATAAAACAGATCTTAGAAAAAACGGTTAACCCAAATCGTAAAGATTGGTTTTTAAGACTTAATGATGCACTTTGGGCTTACCGAACTGTTTTTAAAACATCATTGGGAATGTCTCCTTATAGACTAGTTTATGGAAAACCTTGTCACTTGCCTGTAAAAATTGAGCATAAAGCTTATTGGGCCATTAAAACATTCAACACAAATTTGAATGATGCTTGCAATTTGCATAAACTCCAACTGAGTGAACTTGAAAAAATCAGGAATAAGGCTTATGAAAATTCTAAAATCTTCAAAGAAAAAATGAAGGTTTTTCATGACAAATCCATTGCTAGAAAATCTTTTGAACCTTCACAAAAAGTTCTTTTGTATGATTCAATATTGCATTTGTTTCCTGGTAAACTTCGATCTCGTTGGACTGGGCCTTTCATTGTTAAAAATGTTTTCCCTCATGGAGCAGTTGAAATTGAGAACCCAAAGAATGATAATGTGTTTAAAGTTGATGGACAACGATTAAAACCATTTTTTGAAAATTTTGACCAAAATGAATAGTCCATTGCTTTAATCGATCCTTTTTAAGGATTGATTTTTCCCGGTCAATTGGCGGATACGGTACTCTGTGACTTTTAAAGTCGGTTTTTCAGTTCCATAAAACTGTTGCTCACCTTGCATTCATTTTCGTTTCTTTTCTCGCATTTTCACATGGACACCATTCTCTCAAATCTGCATAAACATTTTCCCTCTCTTCCTCCAAATAATTTGCTTAAAATTTACAAAGTTCGCACAGAAAGAGTAAGGATGTTGATGTGTAAGGGTATGCCTGTCGAAGTAAGATGGTTAATTGAAGCCAAGGTTCGATTTTCTTATGAATTTTTAGATAATTTTGTTTCTCAAATGCCAGGTATGGGAAAAAGCTCTTACGCCAAAAAGTGAAGAGCGAAAATGTTACAAGTTTGTCCCAAATGTGCAAGATGGACTTGTAACCAGCGTTGCCGCTCCTTGGGATATTTGTCTAATAATCGAGAGGATAAACTACAGTTCATCAAGAATGGACTGAGTAAGGAGTCTTGGGATGATATCCGAATGACTATTCAGACGCGTTCTTACGGACTTGTGCAGCGTGAAATTTTTAATTTGTGGACACAATTCCAAGATGAGCAGGAATGCTATAGTTTTGGGAATCTGACTCAAAACTACCCTGTTTGCCAGTTTATAAGAAAACTGGATGGAAAGCATATCCCCAACTTATAGAAGGTGTTTAAGCCATTTCTGGACGTAAAATCAGAGGAAGATGTGAGCCACAGTCACAACTACCTGTACATATGCATGCGTGCCATCATTTTTGAATTTTAATGCCTCATAGCTATCATTTTTGAATTTGTATCTTTTGTTTGACTTATAGTGTCTCATTTCATCATCTTTTTTTAGTTTTTATGCATTATTGTCAACTTTTTCAACAAACAACCGAGCTACCTATATAGATATAATCATTAGCATACCTTTTTGCACTCCATAAATACCACATCTCTTGTTCTCTTCTTCACACATAGTTAGAGAGTTGCATAAACATGGAGGGAACTTCAAAACGTCGAATTCAAAAGATATGTATATTCTGTGGATCTCGACCGGGTAAAAGTGAAGAGTTTGTCAAGGCTACAAGAAAATTTTTAATATTTGACACATGGGTTGTAATTTATTTGACGGTTTTTTAAAATTCAGTCAAATATAGTACTAAGCTAAAAAAGTCAACCGAGTTTTTAACTTACTTGATGCCATTGTAATAACACTAAATTACATATCTGCCATTTGCTATAAATAGGCAAATAAATCTTCCCCTTTTCTATTTCATTATTCCCGCTTCCATCTCTTATTGCAACCCTAGCAGCGCGCTTCTCCGTCGATCGGTCCCTCGTCGATTTGGCAGAAATCAATCATCCAAGCTCTCAATCCGATTCTCTCCCTTGGTCATTCACCGGATCCCCTTTCTATTTCATTATTCTCGCTTCCATCTGTTATTGCAACCCTTGCTGCGCGCTTCTCCGTCGATCGGTCCCTCGTCGATTTGGCAGAAATCAATCATCCAACCTCTCAATCCGATTCTCTCCCTTGATCATTCACCGGATCCCGTTTCTATTTCATTATTCCCGCTTCCATCTGTTTTGCAATCAGTCCCTCATCGATTTGGCAGAAATAGTCAATCGAATTCGAACCCTAGCTGCGCGCTGTTCCATCGATCGGTCCCTCATCGATTTGGTAGAAATTAATCATCCAGTTGAAGCAAACTCCACTGCTCCGCTGCCGCAAACTTGCCTACTCTCCAAATATCGGAAGAACGACCACCGTTAGGTACGTACTTCAATACCTATTTCACAAAGTTTTAACATCTTTATTAACTTGTAGTTGATCTTTATTGCTTTGTTTTCACTTTCTTCTCACTTGAATGTGATTGCTTTCATGTGTGTAAACGGTGATTTGGGGCTTCTGGCTGTGCGGTTGCGTTGAAAGAGGGTTGAGGAGATTCTAGTTGTGTGCTGGGTTACACGGCTTTGATTGTGCAATTGCAGAGCGTGGGGTTTAAATTTGTTGGTTTTGATTTGTAGGGGCTTTGAATTTTTTGGGTTTATGAAGATATGATTGAATCTGTATGCTTTTTAGTGTTTTTGACAAGTGATTGAATTGAATTTCTGGTGTTGTATGTTTTTAGCTTTGAGTTTTCTTGATTTATGATAGGAAATTGGAATTTTTTTTTTTAATCATGGATTTGATATGTCCAAAACTTTACATGTTAGAAGACTTTTTTGTCTTTCCCTTCCGCTTCATCAACTACTTTGTCGATTTAAAGAACTAACAATTAATAATTTTTGTTTCTTTCATAAAAATGTGTCTAAGAAATCTATTGACTTAAAGAAGCTTGATATTATGCTTAAAAATCACTTGCTCTTAAGCTTTTAGGTAAAGATTAAAATTAATATTTTAACTTCTAAAATAATATTTTTGTAGTCTCAGTCGCAAACCAGCCTTTCACCGCTCAGTCGCTCGCTCATCTCACCGGTCATCGGTTGGTTGCTGTGTGCCGTCTCTCTGCTCAGAAAGTGATTTTGTCTAGATTTATAAATTAAAACTCCAAATAACTTAAAACTCCAACAAACAAGAAATAAGAAAATTAAAATAAGATAGATTTATAAATTACTTAATATTTTTAGTAAGGGCGAGACTATTTGCACTAAGGGTGTTCGTCGATTCGAAACTAACATCTTAGTGAATGGCCAAAAAATGGAAATTAAAAAAAGAGACTCATGCAAGACTTTCTTCGTCGACTTTTAAATCTGAGTTAAAAAACTGCAAATGGTGGCCAGAGTATTAATTAAATATGAGTTTTAGCCTGGCTAGGAATTAAATATTCTTGCATCCCCTTAAACATGACTGGGGAGTCATAATAATTTTAAATAGGAATATATTTTTGAATAATTTAATTCATTTTTAACAATAAAAGTTATTGATGGACATCAATTCTTGCTTGTTTTATTTCCTTGCTTGCTTGTTTTGTTCAGTTGCGTTGATTATGTATTTCTTAGTAGTTTTGTGCGTGGAATTGTATTGTTGATAGTTCTAATTTTGTGTTAAGTATGGAATTGCAGTATTCTTGTTTGTAATTGATTTTGATATGTGATATACTGTCACTAGTATTCTTGTATGTTATCTATTTTTCTGTCTTTTGTTTGCTTCATGAATATTGTGTCAAATTCTTTGAAGGGAATCCAACTTTTTCTGTGTCATATGCTGTAAAAGTTGTACTGAGGAATCTCTGTGAAGTGATATCATGTGTATGATTTATATGGTGGATCTTGGAAAGGCTGTAACAGCTTGATCTGATGAAATATTTAAGTAGATGCCTATGTGATGGTAAATTTCTTGACGACAAATAAACCTTATGGACTGGAGGAGATTTCCTAACCTTTAAAAAATTTACTTAGAACGTTTAGAAAACTGTAGTATGCTTTTAACTTTAGATTTGATTTTCTTTTTATTTGATTTTTAAAGTTTTAACTTTGAATTTTAACTTGATAACAAATCAATTGGAGACTGGACTGTTCATCTATGTTATTTATTGCTTGCTAAGCATTTCTTGCATTCTATTATGTATACTTTTTGATATCAATCTAATCTTGGTTTGACATGAAGAGTTTAGAAATGCCTCTGTTTAACTATTTTTGCATTGTTGTTACTTGGGCATGGGTTTTAATTCATGACTTCCCTTAATATTCTTTCTTTCTTGTTTGTGGATTCTTTTACCACGCAGTCCTGTCATACACTAGTGCATTTGTCCAATCCATTGTCTGTACTGAATTTCTTGCTTCTTGTGATGGTAGAATGGACTGGATACTAAGGTGGAAAAGTCAAGGAAGCAGTTGAAGGAAAGGAAAAACAGGGCAAAGAAAATTCGAGGTGTAAAGAAGGCAATAAAGCCTTTTCATTCTGTAATTTGAATTCAATTTTTATTGTTAGATCTCTGCCCCTTTTTTATCTTTCCCTTTACATGTTAGAAGACTTTTTTATCTTTCCCTTCCGCTTCATCAACTACTTTGTCTATTTAAAGAACTAACAATTAATAATTTTTGTTTCTTTCATACATATGTGTCTAAGAAATCTGTTGACTTAAAGAATCTTGATATTATGCTGAAAAATCACTTGCTCTTAAGCTTTTAGGTAAAGATTAAAATTAATATTCTAACTTCTAAAAATAAATTTAGAATAATTTAAAAAATTGTGACAACATTTTTTAACAATAATTTAAAAAATTGGACTAGTGATTTTCCTCTCCTCTTTTCTCACTTCAACTCTCTTTTCTGTTGGTGTTCCCTTTCAATATTTTCCTTATTTTGAGATTAAGGATAGTAAATGATGATGAACAAGGGTTCGTGGTAGTGATGGTTGATGCTGATGCGTGGCAGTGAAGATATCAAATTATTTTTGCAAGTTAAAGTCTAGTATTATGAGGATTCAATTGGTTGTGATGGATATATAGATCAGTGAGTATGGACTATGAGGCCAGAGTCCAAGACGTTTCACTAATTTGGGAAGGGATAATTAAACTAGTAGCCAAGATGTTTTATTATTCTTTAAATCATTATTGTACTTTATTAACTTATATAAGGAAGAAGGGTATTTTAATCTTTTAAATGTAGACTATTATTCAGTTAACAAAATCTCTTAACATCCATCTAACGTCTTTGACCAGTAGGGATGTCTATGTTACTAAAGAAAAAGAATAATATTGCACTTACAATTCATCTACAATCGATCTCCATATAACTTGAGTTAGAGATATAATTATACTTGTTCATTTTTGTTTTTCTTCCTCCCGTGAATTTTTGCCCACTCATGTTGTTAGAAGAGTTGATTGTAAATGAGTTTTAGGTATAAAATTGCTGTTAACAAAAAATTAAAGAAAAACAAAAAACAAAAAGCTTGAGGAATGCAGTGAGAAATTCCAAACAACAGAGGGGCTTTTCAACGTGCAATGAGCTATTGCCGAGAAGAAATGACAAATCAGCAAATGTGCTGCACAGTTGCTGATTTATCTTGTCTCCTACAGCCGTGTTTTAAAATTTCTCGAAATTAATTGTTAATTTTTGATTCAGTTTTATTTATTTGTTTATTTATTCTTTTGCAATAAAAAAGGTTAACAAAAGATTTAGATCAACTTTCAAAGATTTACCTTTAGAAAACTATTGAATAGTCGATGGTCGATTAGGTGAAGAAAACCTTAAGCAAAGAGAAAAGTCAAGTAAGCTATGATGGATGGGAAAGAAATAATTTTATATTTTTTGATACGAAATAATTTGGAAAAGATCTTCTTGAAGCACCTGTTGATCATATGCATAACATAACGTGCCATTATCGATCTGATGTTATTACCCTTGTTTTTTAAGTGTGTATTCTTTAGATTTTTTTTTTTTAAATAGATTAAATGAGTGTGCATAACTTTATTCTTGTGCACACCAGCTTTATGAATCTTTTGGTAGTGGGAGATTAAGTGAAACATTTGCTGAGAAATACTTAAAATTCTAGATATACTATTATGCCAGTGATTTTTATGCAAGTTTACATGATTTATAGGAGATTTGAAATCTAACATGTCAACACTTTAGACAAGCAATAACTAAATGAAAATTACAATGTAAAAAGATTTGAGTTGTTTTACAATTGCTAATAGCTTACTTTAGAATAATTAAAACATATGATCCTTCATCTATATGCAAGTGCACGTGAGTTCTTTGCATGCCAATATGCATGTTAAAGAATTAAAAACTAAAATTAAAATCATATCTATCGTTGTAAAATATTATAAATGAAATATATATTTGTTATTAAATTTTTTTCTTTGTTAAATCTGGAAACATAATTTTGTTAACTGTAGGATCAAGATTCATATTCTTATGTTTGACCTAACATAGTATTGGGAATTATTTCCATATTATAAACAATTATGGATTTCATAAAAGGTTACCTGTGTGATATATGCTGGTTGAAAATTTTTGGATAATTTCATAAATAACCAAGTTTAAAGAGATTACTTTTAAGTTTAGTTAAACTTAGATCATTTATTGCTTAATAAAAAGTCAAGTTGAGCGGTTGATTAAGTGCCCCCCTATCACTGACAAAAACAAATCATTTATAAAAAATAATATCCAATAACCCACAAATGATATTTATAATTTGATAAGTGAGTTGTTCGTCAGTCATTTTGAAATGACAAGTTGTGAACTAATAAATATAATTTATTAGATCTGTTGGATTGTAACCAGCTCACTTTTAGTAAATCTTAAATTTGTTTAGATAAGTATTTTTATTATAGATAGAGAACTATTTACACAAAAGTTTTTGGCATGAGAGTTGTTCATATAGGAAGTCGTAAATATACGGATGATAAAGTAGCACATGGAACAGAGTACTTTATCATTTTGACTTGACTATTGCAGCGCTTGGTATCTAATTTCTCCTTTCTTTTCCTTATAATCTATTTGATTATTATTATTAAGTTATCAGCTGTCCATTTGCATTTGACTACTCATAAACACTCAATTTAAGTTAATGATAGTTCCAGTAATGGCCCAGTGGTTGTCACCATAACCCATGGCTCTTATTACACAAGCTGAAACATGATCTTTTGGTCAACAATACAGACCACCAAAGATGATCATAAAAGTCATTCGGAATAAGCCACTTTACATATTTTCTTTATATTGTGTCCATAGGTCAAAAATAGGGAGAAATGAATATATGCTAAGATGATCATAGGTCAAAAATAGGGAGAAATGAATATATGCTAAGATGATTCTTTCTACTATTTTTGAGACTTATGCGCAAGATCGTAGCATGTATTATGATTTATTTTTGTTTTGTTTTGTTTTTTGGGAATTGAAAGAAATTGCATTATACCTTCCAAATGTCTGTATTTGCTGTGTGCAATCAACATGTACTTCTCTTTTGTTTCTTGTCTATCAAATACGTAGTTTTGGATCATTAGCTTTTGAGCATATCGAATGATTAACAGATGATTCCATGTCATAACTCTGGAAAAATTTCAATTCATTCAGTGATTGTCACATGATTCACTACAAGAAAAATGATCATATTTGGCGGTCTTTGACCGTCAAATATGTATATATTTGGCGGTCTTAAAAGCGCCACCAATGGCACCGCCAAATATAGTCAATTTGACTATATTTGGCGGTCGGTCAAAGTGCCAAATATGTATATAACTATATTTGGCGGTTTTTGACCGCCAAGTATAATAGATTTAAAAATTAAAAAAATATATACTTGGCGGTTTTTGACCGCCAAGTATAATAGTTTCAAAAATTAAAAAAAATATGCTTGGCAGTTTTTAACTGCCAAGCATTTAAAAAAAATTAATATATATATAAGAGGTATTTTAAAAATTTTAAGAAATTCATAATCTGTATCATTTGTCACATTAAACAAATTTCTCATAAAACTCCTAAGTTCCCAATGAAATTAAACAAACTTCAATAACTTGTACTTCAGTAACTCCAGAAATTAAAAAAAATGGGAGTACCCAATACAAAAACAGAAACAAACAAGCTCTATAACCGCATAACGAAATGCAACCCAAAAACTTAAGCTGTCCAACTAGTATAATTGTCTGCACTAAATGCACTATCATTCCTAAAAGCAAAACATTGTACAATATCAACCCATGAAAAAAAAGAAAAAGCAAATCCAATAGCTAAAACTCACATATAAGAACATACATGTAGAAATTGCACCAGGATAAGGTTGTTTTTAAAGGCCTTTGAATAAACATGTAGATCATTAGTTAATCAGGCTACCTGAGACATTAAATCTTTTAAAATGTGGAGTAATTGGGATGATTTTCTTGAATTCCTATGAGTTAGTCATTAGGATGGTTGCTGCTGTAAACAACATTTCCTTAGCAATCGGCAAAATCTCCATGTTTCTGCAACATGACATGAAAAGTGCTCATATCAAAAAGGGAGCAGTGAACTAGCAATTATTTGAAGACATCGAATGAAAACTTAAAGTCATTTCTTTGTCACTAATTTATAGTTCATAATAACTGAAAATATAATAGGATTCAAGCCTCCAAATTGCTGTCAAAGATATCCTCATGGAACACACATGTCAAATTCATCTCAAACAAATGAAAGTCACTTGGGGAGTGGTTGACCCTTACCTGGTGGAAAAAAGAATACTATTTGCTTCTAGAAATTAATGTTGAAATTATAGAAAAACCAATAGGATCTGAGTATAAATAATAAACTACAATTGTACAATATTTAGAAAAACAGTATCAAATGTTATCTTATTTAACTTCTTAAATCAAAAAACAGCTCATTTCGCAATTAGTTTGAATAAATATTGGATACATTTCCCTCAGTTGAATCAAGAAGAAAAGGGTGATATTGCTGTAATATCACTTATGCATATTATATCATTTATAATTTCAAACATGATACATGAGTAACCAATCTCACAATTAGAAAAAGCAGTCACTTTTGAGCAGAGTTGAGTTTTATTATACAACCTAAGTACATGAGAACATACTAATTTATAACACAGAATTGACAAGAAATCTTACTCATATGTTGTTCTCAAACTATTAAAAGCACAGATTATACTCTTGCATATTTCCATAAGCGAGCCATCTCTGTTCTCTTCCTTGGAAACAAAAATGCCTTCAACTTCTTGGGACAATAATGACAAATGAGCCTGAGAGTAGTGTAGAAATCATTCAAGTATAAGAGACTATATAAGCTTACTATAACCACTCAGCTCAAAAGTTTAAGTTATCAAGTATGGGTGCAACCAATAGTATTAAAGTCTCTAATAGCACCTTCCATGCGTAATGTGGACGAAAACCAATATGAAATCAAATAAAACTCATTCAAACAGAAAAATATAGTATATATTCTACTGCATGAAAAGGAAAAGAATAACCTGAAAAGCATGTGCCAAAAGCAATTGAATGATTTTTGTACTGATCTTTTTCACGATGTTCTCTGTGCTAATATCATTTGAAAATCAATTTAGAACTCCTTTGAAAGTTGGATCATCTGCAGAACCATTTGACCTTCGTGCGCGAACAGCAGCTGCATTTAGAAGTACAATCGAGTATCGGTATTGCCTACCTGCCTAAATCAAAGGCCTTTAAAGATAAGTAAATGCATAATTTCCAGCTGACTTGCCTTAACAGTGTATTTCAAGAAATACTGCACAATTATTTCCAGCTTCCACTTAGGTTCATTAAATACCTGCAAAAGATTTTCATGTCAAAAACTGTAAATCGTAATTATAATAAGTGACAAAACTTTCCAGATCACCTATTCATTCACAGCAAAGTAATTGGAAACTAAAAACTAAGAAGTTATGAATTTTCTTAGAAACTGCAAGTGGATATAACTTATGTCAGATATGTGCAAGCATAAATGTTTACCACTCCATGATTAACTAACTCTCTCTCTCTTTTTTTTTTAAGTTCTGTACCATCTCCACACTAGTCAGGATGTTATACCTTGTTGAAAGAGAAAAAAGAACAGTACTATCATGATGGAAGGCTATACCATCAATAAATTAGCCAAAGATTTTTACAATAATTAAAGCCAAGTTTTACATGAGACATTATTCCTTGATATTTAACGCATCAAATACCTGTCAGCTTGTTCAAATAAGCAGGACATATATAAAGCACATAACTAGAAAATACATTTCATTTTTTCTTGGCGATGAAGAGGCCCCATCTCTGCTCCCCGGATGAACTCCTGATCAGCTTTGCCTTCCATCCACCAACTATTGCATTATAGTCTTCCTACACATATTGAAACATAAAAAAAGAATTGAGTACTCAAATTATAAACCAAGTTAACCCAAAATAATGGTGCAACATAAATGACAAAACACTCACTTCAGGTCACTGACAAAAGTATCCTTGTCCTTCTCGACAGCATCTAATTCACGCTGCAGAACTTTTATGAACTGAAACAAAAAGAAAATACTAGTTTAGACGGCAAACCAGCATGACTATATTACAGACATAAAGGAGCAATGCATAGGTTTATCCAAAACCTGATCATTACAATCCTCTGCAACAATATCAACAAAACCAGCATCACGAGGCATCTGGAAACAATTAAAACAGAATAATGAGCTTCCCATGACAAAAAACGTGAACAAATAATAGAAAGAAACGACAGGTACAACAAATTATTTTATGCAAACACACCTGGCCATATGCTTTTACGTCATGGAGATCATATCCTCTTTGCTTGATATACGCTGCAAAATCTGATGATGGAGTTCCAGAACTTTTGCAATAATCAGTGATAAGAACCTTTCCTCCAGGTTTCAACCATTTGAAGAAAGATCTAAACAATGCAGGTTTGTCCTAAAAAATATTATAAATAGATTGATGATGTTAGAACTCTTTTAATAAGACAAAGATATAAGCACTATATATTACTCAACATTTGATTGCCCCGAACTTCTTACTTGGATGTGGAGAATTCAGAACTCATAAGAAATCAGAAAATATGAATAGCAATACCTCATTTGCAACCTTCTCCAATCATAGAGGACTATTTAAACCCTCTTCGGGGATGTCATCAAAAGCAACAGTGATAGAGGAGTCCTGATTGAACATGAACACAAAATCAGCAACACAAACACAATTAACAACATAAAAACCGCAACATTCAGGGTCAAAATCAGAATTACCTTTAATCGGTAAACCACACCTTGTCCGAGTGCTGGGGATCCTAAATCAGCCTTGTTTGGTTTTAGAACAACCACATCATGGGTGTCAAACTAAAACAAGTAAAATAAAGAAAAGAAGAAAAAAAGGGTCCTCACAAGACCGGTAAGCAAGAATTCAGAATAACAAGAAGAAACGATCATTTTCATTGCACACACACACACACACACACACACACACACACATACATCGGGTAGTTAAGACATAAAATTGCAGTATTTTCTAGGTGAAATGGAAATACATTTATCGGTCTCATAAAAGTGAAATGAAGAAATGAAAAGGCACAGAGAAATATATATAAATTGTTTTAAACTGAACAAAAATATGATGAAGCAAAGAGAATGGAGACCTTGTGAGGAGGTAGAACATCTCCTTTAGTGGATGGAAACTCAAGAAGAGTCTTGCGCATGAGTCCAGTATGTTATGAGGAGGCAGAACATCCCCCGCCATCGAAGTTCATGACGTTCAACTCAACGGCGTAATCAACCTCTCCGTTATTCTCGCCGTTGCCTAACGATCGCATGATCGACCTTGATCCGACATGAAACAACGCCGTCAGATCCATTGATGTAGGTGACGGCACCAGCAGCGAAAGGAGCGGAATCGCCACGTTCCAACTCGACACAGGACTGATTTGGAGAGAAGCAGGGTGGCGCCGCTGCAACCGGCTTGGCTGGTCGCAGGAATTAGCTCTTGATTCATCGGCCATTGAGAGCGGGGGAGAGAGAAAACCAAAATTAGGGATTGAGGCGGGGGAGAGAGAGAACCGAAATTAGGATTTAGATTTAGGGATTTTCTTTATATAGAATTGTGAAATTCTAGGAAATCCATATCTACTAAAAATTATCAAAATCATCCCCATTTTCAGTCCTCATATTTCAAACTTTTTCATTTATACCATTAGACTAATTTTTTATAATTTTCAAAACACTAAATATTTTAATTTAATTTTTAAAATAAATTGTAATAATTTTTTGCATATTTAAAATGTTATATTATTACAAAATAATTTTTTTGATATTTTTAATTGCTTAATTTTCATCAAAGCAATTAAATAATCTAATTTTCATCACTTTGAAATTAAAAAATAATTTTATTTATTTCATAAAATTTTCACATTTAAAAATTCATTTTTCTAAAATTTAATATTTAAAAATTTATTCTTTTCATACATATAATAATGTTATCTTTAATTTAAAGATTTTTAAAAATTATTTTTAATTTTAGATTAAAAATAAAATTATATTATTTAATTATTTTTAGATAAATTTATTAAAATTTTAAATATTATATTCACATATTTGAAAGAAAAAACGAAAAGAAAAAGGGAAATTTGAGAGGGAAAAGAAAAAAATTACATTTTCACATATTTGTCAAACTTTTATAAAAATGTGATATATATGTGATTGAATAAGACAAAAAGTGACAAATAAGATGAATTGATAGGTTTGACGATTAAGACATTGTTAAATTTCTCACTTTTTTAAAAAACTGTCAAATAAAAAAATTATGAAGTGACAAATATGCAAAAAATTCTTGTAGTGATTAGTTTTGAAGTACTCAATTGTGATTCTCGGATGAGTCATCTTGATGTCTAATGGCTGGCTTTTGGATTTTATTAGGGTTGGCAAACAAGAAAACAGTTACAATTCAACCTGGGAAAGATCAATCTGTAGTGCTTCCAACTATTAAGTCTAAGAAACAGAGTAAACTTGCTGCTTTGCTTCACATATCTATAAGGAGAAAAGAGTTCCGCCGAATGGCAAAGGCTGTAACAAACCAGGTAACTAAAGATTATTTATGACTGATGGTTTTGATTGTTTATTGTTGTGTAAATTCTCTATGTGTATATACCTGCTGTGGTTGATAAAAGTTATTGGGTGAAAGTTCATGTGGTCAACAGTTTTTTAAAGTTTAATAGTTTTGGAAGGGATTGTCTACTGGAATGTTTAATTTATTTTTCCCCTCACTTTTTTATGGTGGTTTGTGACTGGAAATCTTTCACTTACATATCATACTCATCTAATTCATACAATGCACAAGAAATTCCTCCATGCTCTTGCTTTACTTGTCCATTTCACCTTTTGTTTTAAATTATTCTTGGTTCTGTTTATGTGTTGAAGAAGTATTATAATATGAAGAAGGAAAGAAACAATGGCTATTTGCTGTATATATATTTCCTCAATAAGGCTGGAGAATTGAGTTAATTGTTCGAAGTTTCAATAAGTAAAATTAATCAAAACAACCAAATCTCTCTTCTTGAAGAGATGAAACGATACTCTTAATTGATTAAATAAAGATTGGTAGTTATATAATAAGCTCAGGCAGTTGTCCAAATCAAGATTTACTGCAGTCCATGTACTTGTTGCTGAGTTTGTTGCACAGTACTCCTATCATTTTGTGACTGCATTTCATGTACTTGTTGCTGAGTTTGTGGGACAGTATTCCTATCATTCGTTGAAAGCAGTTGTGACTGCATTCCATGTACTTACTGAGTTTGTTGTACAGTATTTCTATCATTTGTTGACTGAAGTTGTGACTGCATTCCATGTACTTGTTGCTGAGTTTGTTGCACAGTATTCCTGTCATTAGGAGAATGCAGTTGCGACTACATTCCATGTACTTGTTGTTGAGTTTGTTGCACAGTATTCCTATCATTGGGTGATTGCACTTGAGACTGCATTCCATTTACTTGTTGCTGAGTTTGTTGTACTAATCCTCTTTATCAATATATGTAACTTTTAAACTGTCTTAAAATTAAGATATTTGCCTTTTAGGAGTAATGTAGAACTGTCTCTTGTTTCACAGAAAATTATCAATGCCAACTTCAAAGCTTTTTCAGTTTAAGTTTCAATATCAGCTTCAACAACTAGAGGATTAACATTAGTCAAATAGCGCGACCAGGTATTTTTCTTATCAAAGTTATTGCTTATAATGATAAATCATATATGAAATTTGAAGTGTCAATAAAACTGCATATTACCACATATTTTCTGGATCATGAATGTTTGTTTGAGCTTTGAGATTATCTGTTTGGATTAATGTTATGTCTCATGCATGGAGTAATATTGTAAAGCACTGTAGATGACATGTATATAGATATATACATGCTTACAATGATCATAATATTATTATTAATTATCTTTATGCCCAATTATACGTGCCTTTTTATATTTATTGAATGTTTAGGCATTTGTTTTAGATTCTTGTGGATATTATTTCACCCATTTAATCTTGTAAATTCACCCCATTCATAACACAAATCATTTCTTCGTTGCCACAACATTAAACTAGTGTCTATGTATTAATAATACATATGTTGCCTTTTAACCAAGAAAAATATACAAATAAGAAAATACAAATTAGAAAACTTAAGTATCTAGCAAAACAATGACAAAGACTTCAAAATAAAGCCTGATTTGTCTTTACCAATTATATATTTTATCCCTAGAAACACTCTTAAGCTTAATTGCTTCAACAGGTGTTTCACCAATACAAGGAATGGACAAATCTTGGATGTGGAAGGATAGGTTGTCTACTGAGTATGACATTGGGGTTAGGAATTTCTTAGATTTTGCCTCTGCCCACACAATCAACCTAAACTTCATGAGGTGCCCATGCAATGCTTGTCGTTGCTTGGACTTTCATACTAAAAATGAAGTACATCATCATTTATTCTCCAACGGGTTTGACACAAATTACAAAACTTGGATTTGGCATGGGGAAGCAAATCCAATTAGGGAACCTAGTAACTTCATCAACTCATCATTTGATGAATGCTCTTTTCCTATAGATGATGGTATAGATATGGTCAATGAGGCATTCAAATACTATGACAATGATCCGAAATCTTTGAAAATTTTACTTGAAGATGCTGAGAAGCCTTTATACCCAAGATGCACAACTCACACAAAATTATCTGCACTCATGAAACTTTATAATCTTAAAGGGACATTTGGATGGTCGGATAATAGTTTTTCAGAATTACTTAAAGTAATTTCAGAAATGTTGCCACCGCACAATGAAATGCCTTCATCCATGTACGAAGCGAAGAAAACAATGGTTTCATTAGGATTGTCATATGAAAAAATGCATGCATGTCCTAATGATTGCATTTTATATAGAAAAGAGTATGCATCCTTTGACTCTTGTCCTACTTGTGGATTGTCAAGATGGAAGAAAACGTCTAACAGCTCTAAATCTAGAAAAGGCATCCCTGCCAAAGTCTTGTGGTACTTCCCCCCAATTCCAAGGTTTAGGAGGTTATTTCAATCTCCTGAGATCGCAAAAAACCTTAATTGGCATGCCAATGGTAGAATCATAGATGGAAAACTTAGGCACCCTGCTGACACCCCATCTTGGACATTAATTGACCGGTTATGGCCTACCTTTGGTGCTGAAAGTAGAAATCTTAGATTAGGAATTTCAGCTGATGGGATAAATCCACATAGTACCTTGAGTAGCACTTACAGTTGTTGGCCTGTGCTTACTGTTGTTTATAATCTCCCTCCATGGTTGTGTATGAAAAAGAGATTTATTATGTTATCTCTTCTGATATCGGGACCACGACAACCCGGTATTGACATAGATGTTTATATGGCACTATTGGTCAATGATTTGAAACTTTTATGGGATGAAGGAGTTGATGTGTATGATTCTTACAGGAAGGAAACTTTTAACATGCGGGCCGTATTGTTGTGGACAATCAATGATTTTCCAGCATATGGCAACCTTTCTGGGTGTTCTGTAAAAGGGTACTATGGTTGTCCAATATGTGGGGAAGAAATATCTTCATGTAGGTTAAGATGCAGTGGTGATGCTTGAAGGATTAGTGAACATTAGGGTGGACAAGGATAAAGATATTAAAATTCAATTTGAGGTTGGATAATTTGGGTATGATGTTGCAACGTATTTGTCTCATGGTGATATGAGGTGCATCATCGAGTACAAGGAGCTAATGCAAAACTGCATCTCAATTTATATGTGGTTTGAATATATTTAATCTTTTATGCCATTATTGATTAAGTTTATTGCTTGGTATTGACTATTATGCATATTGGAAATAATCAGATTTTAGGAAGATCTGTTTACATTTTCTTTTTATTTTTTGTTCTATTTTCATCATCATGCCCACATGCAATAATGCTGTTGATTTATATTTTTGTTTTGTTACGTGTTGATGTTATACTTTGGAAGCTTGACCCTTTACTTTGAAGGATTTTTTGGTACTAATTTGATTTTGAGATATTATATTGTGGAAATGTGAAAGCCTTTTAACAAGAGAGGTTGTGCAATATAGCTTAAAGGCACAAGAGGGTTGTTTTTGCAATATTATGCATAGCTAAAACATTATTGGTAGATATGTATTCAAAATTTCACAATAGGTTTAAGTTTTCTTATATCATATTCATTTGTCTAAGAGATATGTTGTTTCTATTTATAGTTACTTGTCTATGAATATAGACGCTGTTTTTTACTGTCGATACTTTACTATCATGAACAACATTTACTACATTTTGAGATATGTATTCAAAATTTCACAACAGGTTTAAGTTTTCTTATATCATATTCATTTGTCTAAAAGATATGTTGTTTCCATTTATAGTTACTTGTCTATGAATATAGATGCTGTTTTTTAATGTCGATACTTTACTATCATGAACAACATTTACTACATTTTGAGATCAGTTTTTGGTTGCACTTTGAAAGTTCATTTATTTAATTAATTGATTTGCTCTTTTGTGGTAAGTGAATGGCAAAAGTTCATTGATTGTATTTGTTATTGTAGTTATCTATATGGGACATTAGAAGGAGGATCAGCCACACAACAGTTTAGCTTTATCAACCCCTCAACAGTCCTACCAAACAAGCTTCAAGATGCTAATTTGTGTGTTGACATGTCTGAATCAACTGCGAAGAAGCTAAAAAGTTTCAAAGATAGGAAGTTTGTTTTTCTTCCTTACAATCCAGGGTATATTTTCATTATTAACATGTGTTAATTTTATTTATATAGTTTGATTTCTTTTTTCCAGTATTTTGCACTACAATTCACTTATTATAATTTGTTGGTAGCTACCATTGGACTGTGATGGTGTTTGACATGAAAGCCTTCAAAATATATTTTCTTGATTGAATGAGGGGAGCTATTGGTGAAGACGTTAAAGAAGTTATAATTCGGTATTTTCATGTCATTCTTAACATAAAACTATTGGTGTTTTGGAAGTTTATGAGTAATTAATGTTAATTATATGTGCTGGTAGGGGGTTTGCGTCTTGCCAAGAATTTGTTGGAAATAAAAAGAAGAAGAAAGCTTACTGGATTTCAGTGAAGGTATAATTTTAATGGTTTTGGTACTCGTATGACATTTCAACAATGTGTAAACACAATTATTATGTTAATAACAATTTATTTACGGATATATAGGGCCCAAGACAGGTGGGAAACTTTGAATGTGGGTATTACATTCTAAGATATATGAAAGAAATCATGTTAGACCCAAGGATCCTGTGTGAGAAGGTGAGTTGGTGTCAATTTTACTTGTTTATCAAGTTTGGATATTGTTAGAGAAGTAATTATGCTTGATTATGTTGCAGTTCAACAAGAAAGAAAAATATAATGATGAAGAGATTAATGATATCAGATCTGAGTGGGCAAAGCATGTTACCCAACTTATATTATTGAAGCATGCCCAGGAAAAAGCTTGAACATAAGGTTGAATACAAGAAATAATTTAACTTATACATAAGGTTTTCATATTTGTCAATTCTTTCTAACAAGTGTATTTCTAATGTTGCATCCTTGCAGATTGAAGAAGTTATGTTGATTGATTTTGTTGATATATGTGGTGTACAGTTGCTAACTTATTTTTTGGGGATCGTAAATTGGTGGGTTAATTTCTTGTTTATGTTCTTTTTTTGATTCTGTTATTTTAATTTATTTTGTGTATATATGTATATATATTGATTCTTTCGTTTTTGGGTGTTGGTGTGGATTTGCTTGTGTAGACCAGACATCGAAGGGGCTTTTGGCTAGATCTCTTGTTTATATGGTATGTTGTTTATTTATGTTGGGAGAAATATATATATATAAATTTGTAATGCCAACTTATGCTGATAAACTCTGCCAACTTATGCTGGACAGATTTGGACAGGACACCTGTTTACTTTTAGCTTAGCTTACAGCCTAAGTGAATAGAGCTCAAGTTTTAGTTTTCTTCACTCTTGTGTGGAAATTTTTATTTGGTTCTGATTTGGTGTTTTATTATCGCAAAACTGGAGACTTTTAGGGTTTTGAGATTGCGTCTTACGTGGTGCCATTTTCTCTACCAAGCGGGTGGATGAATACAAGGGAGTTAATGGGTTGCAGTTTTGACTTCTTATATTTTCCATCTTTTTTATCGGGTTGGGGCCATTTGGGCTACGCAGCGTAGACGTTTTGTTTTTCTGAAGCTCAAGCGAAAACATGAGAATAGAGATAGAGATAGACATCATTACCAACTAGTTGTGTAGCTCGTCATTTCATTGGCTTCTTTCTGCCACTAGTGGTAAAGTTTGTATCTTGCCATGTGTCATTGGCAAACCTTCTTTTAGATGCACGGTAGCCATCTATGCAAACAAGCAGCTAACGGAATTTAATAGGTCATCATAAATACTTTATTATTCTGTAGCAGTTGATTATAGTTTGGGACTGTCATTTCTTTTACTGTAGCAATTTACAGGATTCCCTCTTCTATTTAAAGCTTCTTTGCTGTTTATTTCCATGCAAGCAAGATCGTTTTACCACCTTTGTCACAAGAGCACTCTTATTCCTGTTATTTATTTAATTTCTGTCCCCACTTAAGTTGCCATGAGAACATGAGGAAGCAATTGATTTTAAAACATTATATGAGTGGTGTCTTGATTTATGGTTCTGTTTTTCGATTACATGTTAGGCATGCCACTGTCTTTGATGCCAAAATGTCTATGATCTTTGTTATGTAACTCTCAACCATATGAAAGCCTGAGAACGGACATAATATGCTGGGTGAAATAAATTCCAGATTTCTGACAAATTTTAAGGGTGTCGCCATAAGCTCAGCCTATTATAGTGTTGTTTGGGTATTGATTTAGCATTAGTCCTATTGCATGAATGCTTAGCACATTATTAATTAATATTTGTAATGTCTATGATTATCAACTTGCTCCTCTTTCTAGTTTAGACAGAAGGCAGGGTTAATACAGATATTTTTGTTTTTTTCCTTTTTCTTTTTCCACTTTTATCACCTTTTTGCAAAATCAGTGAGTAATTACCCTAATATACACTTAGCAGAACAGAAAATATTATTTCAAGTGACATTTCTATTATTACAAGCATTGAGATACAAGAGTCCAGAAGTTTATAGGTCTTGATAATTTTAATGCCAGTGAGGATGAAAGATTACTGTTTTGACAAGTTTTGGTTCTTGTTCTCCTATTATTCAATTAATGTATCAACCAATTCTATTTGTATTATGTAGAAAGACTATAATTTTTTTGAAAAACATTTATAAAATATATGTATACATACTTGACGGTTCAGGTTCAATGATTAGGCCATTCCTAAAAAGTTGACAATAACAAAAAGTTAAATATGGGCTGAATATGTCATATTTGACGGTTACCTATTAATAAACAGTCAAATATGAGTTCTGTCATAGTGACAGTATCCGACAAGTATAATAAATAGTCAAATATGAGAAGAGTCAAATATGAGCCAAATATTGTCAGTTTAAAAAGAAATAATAATACTGACATACTTGACGGTCAAAAGGATTCAAATATGGAAAAATTAGGTTTTCATACTTGACAGTGTTGAAACGGTCAAGTATTAAAGTAATTTGACTATGCAAAATGGCCAACATATTTGACAGTCAAAAGCAATGAAATATGTTTCGTAAAGTCATACTTGACAGTATCGAAAGGGTCAAGTATTAAAGTAAATAATATTTGTCTGTCAAAAAGAGTCAAATATTATCTATGCTTACATACTTGACGGTCAAAAGCAATCAAATGTGGAAAATCCATTTTTGTCACAGTCATACTTGACAGTGCTGAAGTATTAAAGTAATAATATTTGACGGTCAAAAGGAGTCAAATATTATATATTTTGCTCACATATTTGACGGTCAAAAGCTTCCAAACTTACTACACAATACTTGACGGTTATAAGCAGTCAAATTTTGAAAAATTCGACCGTTAGGTTTATAATATTTGATGGTTACTGTCAAATATTATTAACAAAATTTAAAAGCTTTGACCGTTACTTTGTCATATTTGACGGTTAATGTCAAATATTTCTTCAATAAACCGTCAAATAAGGCCTAAAATTTGAATCCAAAGGTATACAAACTTGACTGTTTTGTAAGAGTCAAATAATGATATAGTGAATATTTGACTGTTTGACCAACGGTCAACTATTATCATATTTGACGGTGATATATATGACACGTCAAAACCGTCAAATATTATCATATTTGACAGCTAAAAACAGTCAAATATTTGCTTTTTTCTTGTAGTGTCGTGGCAGCAAATTATTTGGTAGACTACTAGTTGAAAGAAAGATTCTTGTGATTTATGGGGGAGGTAGCCTCAGGTTAATAGGTTGTGTGTCAAGAGCTGCACATGTAAGAGGCAGTCAAGTTTTAGGAGTTATTCCTAAAGCTTTAGCTAAAAGCGTCGTTGGAAAAATGATTGGGACGGAGTTACAGGTCTCCTCTATGCATGAACGCATGGCACATATGCTCATTAATTCAGACGCCTTTATTGCTTTACCAGGTGGCTTTGGTACCTTTGAAGAAATTTTTCAAATGGCCTCTTGGGCCTAACTGAATCTCCATAAAAAACCCATAGGTTTGTTGAATGTTAACAATTTCTTTGATCCTTTAATAAGTTTTGTTGATGCAGCTGTGGAACAAAATTTTATCCCTCATTTGGCGAGACAAATCCTTATTTCTACCACTTTTGCTGGTGAGTTACTCGACAAATTACAAGCAGTTGAGTATGAACCTGGCCTAGCTAGTGCTCAAATTAATTGGTCAGGAGGGTAAAACAAAAAGAGCAAATTGGATCTGAATCTCCGTTTGTAATTTTTTCTTTTCTTGTCTTTTATTTTTAGTATTTTATAAGTCTTTTAGGTCATCTCTTTTGAATAATAGAAGCTTCAGGTAATGTCTCCTATACTTTATCTCTTTACATTTAAACATTGAGGACAATGTTTCATTTGGTTGGGCGGGAAGGATAGTAGCGTAAGTATGTTTTGAATTTTCTTTTTCTTGCAAAAAAAAAAAGCGAGTTAGTAATTAGATTCAGAGTGCGGCGTAAGGAGTTCAAATCCTCTTGAGACGCATTCTGGGTCAGGAATGACAGAGTAAGGAGGACCAGTTTGAACTCTTGAAACCTATTCTAACCAATTTGTCATTTTATTTTGTGAACTCATTTTAGCTAACTTGATATTATTTAGTCTTGATTTTTGAATTTTATAATAAGGAGGTATTATTCATTTCACTTTGAATTATTCAAATCTATGAACTCTCACAACATTATCATTTAATAAACTGTGTGCTTATGTATTCATTAAGCAAGTATTCATGAACCTTTCTTCACACACACACATACCTTGATGCATGATTGTGGGTGGTGAAATGAAATATTGCAATATTTGAGTTCTTTTATTTTGTTTAAGATAACAACAAAAGGAAGGGCAAAGTAAAAAGAAAACATACATATATGTATATATATATATATCTATATATATATATATATATATATATATATATATATGTATATATATATAATAAATGAATGCCCTCTACCTACAGTTGTTGGCCTTAACAAATATTAGAACCGATATGGCTTCTTTCAATAAGTCCCATAGTCATGTGTCGACAGAGCACAAAAAGAAGGTTTATTGATATCTTAACTGAAGGGAACATGAGTCATTATAAAAAAAAAAAAATCGATTGAGAGTTTGTTTATTTGGATAAAATCAAGGAGAGTGCAATAATAACCACCTTGGATGTAAAATTCTTTAAATTACTTCTAAATAATAACGCTTTAATTGCTAGGGACTAGCAATAAGCTGGTTGGGGGATGTGATGAACACTTAAATATGTATGTTTAATAAGAGCTTTGCATTAATAGTGTCATTAAATTCCTCAACTTAAGCATATTTGTAGTCTTTGCATCCTTGGAATTAACTTCCTCTTAATTTTGGTTTTGTTAGAGGTTTGGTAAAATGGGCATAACTCTCTATTTATAGATCAGAATGGTGCAAATGTTAATGTTTTGAAAAGAGGATTAAATTATCCACAAGATTGTATTTCAGAAGCATCATCAAATTTGGGCTCTTAGTAGACCAAAAATTGGCTTGAAATGAACCCATTTGCAGTTTTGGCCCAGCCTGACCATGCCTCGGAATGTTGACCATGCCTCGAAATGTTGACCATATCTCTCAAAATACGTATCCAAATCATATGAATCGAGATGTTCTAAAAAGATGAGAGAAATATCTACGACTTTCATGAAGACATGTGATTAAAATTCTCAAAAATTCAATGTCAAAATTGATGGTCAAATTCGGTTCACCTAATTACCCTAATTGTCAAAGTTGGTGCATCTAATATTTGACAATTATTCTTTTGTAATTTAACAAGTTTGCCCCTGAATGTATCTATAAATATTGATGCCTTGTGACCCATTAAGGCATCTTGCCCTTGTTGGGATCTTGTATTGTTTTTCTCTCTTGTATTTCCATGTTATTAATGAATTTCCTTTTTCTTATAATTTGTTTTCTTTCTCTTATAATGTCTTTTTAATTTCTCTCTTGCTAAGGTGAAAGAGTGAAACCCTTGATATGAGAGTAAGGATTCTCTAACCCTTTAATATGTGCTTAATTATCATAATCTTATGTTGTTTATTTTATATGATTTATATTTACTTTCTTAATCAATCTTGATACCACTCGTGAAGTGGAGGTCTTGATCCATTGTAGACAATTGGCACATCAAATGCTTGGATCATTTCTAGATATCGTATGGTTTTATCTTACCGACACGAATCTAATTAGGAACCTTGATTTGTTGTCGACATATAGAAATTGGTTCATTGGATGTTTGAATCTATTTACAAGTAGTGGTATAAATATTGGTAATGAAGCAAATATAATTCATATAACTAAAATGGGTTGTTTATCCTTATTCGAAATATCAAGGGCGGATCCCCTAACCTTAGCTCTCATTATTATTGTGTTCATTCCTTTTACTTGCGTATTTTAATTATTCTCACCTATTGTTGGTATTATCTTGTCATATCTTTGAATCATCATATCGTATTTGCTTAGCTTATAATTTGTAGCGCTAAAATCCCCTTCCTCGTGGATCGATCCTGGACTCACCGGGTTTATTACTTCGACACTCCTATACTTGGGAGACAATCCTATTTTCGGATGTGTCATCGAAAACAAAAGCGTAAAAGCATTGCGTTTAATGTAAAAGCTGAAAAATTTGAAGATGAATAGAGTGATGAGCTTGATGAAACTGATTCTAAACAAATTGCTTTTCTGACAAAAATTATGTCAAGTTTATGAAAAGAAATTTCAGGAAAAAGAATCAAGGAAAGCCATCAAACTTAAGTGAAGAAAAGTTCAAAAAATTCAGCAAGGAGAATGATAAAAAGAAAGCTAAACAACCTGAAAAGAAAGGATAGATTCAATGTTATGAATGTTCTGGTTATAGGCATATTCAATCTGAATGTGCTAATCTCAAGAAGAAAAATAAAGGGCTGACAACAACATGGACTGATGAATCAGAATTGGAGTCAGAAGATCAAGTTTGAATGAGTAATTTTGTTGCATTTGCAGCATCTGCAACAAATAAAGGAAAGGCTGTTATGTTAGACATAACAGAAGATGACCAAGACAGTATTGGTCATTCAGATGGAGAAGATAGACCATAATATTATGAAGAGTTGCAAGAAACTTACAATGCACTCTATGGTGAATGGCTGAGCCAAAGAGAAGAAATCAACACCTTGAAGCGGGAAAATGAAGTTTTGAAATGTGAAAAAGCTTATGCTGAAAATCACATCACTGAACTTGAAACTGTTTTGACAGACAAAATAGCATATATCGGGAAAATCACAACAGAACTGGCTTATAGCAAGAGGTGTGTGGATCAGCTCAAAATTGGAGCAGCCAAACTTGATCAAGTTTTGAATCTTAGAAGAGACAACTCCAACAAACATGGATTGGGGTACACTAAAGGAAATGTTGCATCTTTATCCAAAACAGTCTTTGTAAAAGCTTCAACATCAGGTAAGAGCTTTGAAACTACCTCTTTAAAATCAAGTCCAAACACTAAGAGCAGTGAAACGTATGTTTCTCCACTGAGTTCTTTCAGATCTAGTCCTGAAAAGGTAAGAAAATTCATTCTTATTTGCTATTTCTATGGTAAAAAGGGACATATTAGGCCTAGATGCTTTAAATTGTGGAATCTTTTGCATAAAAAATCTAAACAATTTAAACTGTTACCAAAATCACAACAGCAGTGGGTTAAGAAAGACAAAACAGTATGCCATGTTGCCTTTACTGCACTTAATCATGCTTCTAATGATTTGTGGTATTTTGACAGCGGTTGTTCCAGGCACATGACTGGAAATAAATTGTTTCTAACAGATTTTAAAGCATGCAGGGATGGAAATGTCACATTTGAAGATAAAGTAACAAGTAAGATTATTGGTAAAGACACTTTGGATGTCAAAGGCCTACCCAATTTTAGAAATGTTCTTTTAGTGGAAGACTTAAAAGCTAATCTTATTAGCATTAGTCAAATTTGTGATGAAAAATATACTATTAGCTTCACACAAAACAAATGCATGGTCTTAGATAATTTTGGTAAATGCATTCTACAAGGTAATAGATCTTTAGATAATTGTTATCTAGTAGAAATTGCATTTCATGCTAGGATTTCGGATTTAGAATTGTGGCATCAAAAATTAGGACACTTAAATTACAAAGACTAGGTTAAATTAACTAAGTTAGGTGCTGTAAGAGGAGTTCCTAAATTTGATGATAAAATTGATAAAATTTGTGGACCATTCAAATGGGAAAATAAATTAGAAGTTCACACAAATCAAATCCACATCTTAGTACTTCTAAGATACTTGATTTGCTTCACATGGATCTTATGAGTCCCATGCAAATTGAAAGCATTACAGGTAAGAAATATATATTTGTTTCTGTGGATGATTTTTCTAGATATACTTGGGTTGACTTTATTAAAGAAAAATCTGACACTTTTGATGCTTTCAGGAACCTTTGTGTCAAGCTTGAAAATGAGCAAAATAGGAACATTGGAAGGATTGTAAGAATAAGAAGTGATCATGGAAAAAAGTTTGAAAACGTTAGCTATGCAGATTTTTACAAATATCATGGAATTGGTCATGAATTTTCAGCACCAAAAACCCCTAAATAGAATGGCATTGTAGAGAGGAAGAATAGAACTCTTCAAGAGATGGCAAGAGTAATGCTTAATAGCAAGAAGTTGACCAAGAGGCTGTGGGCTGAAGCTATAAGCACTGCTTGCTATATTTCAAATAGAGTTTTTCTTAAACCTGGCACAAATCAGACACCTTACGAAATCTTGAAAGGAAGAAAACCTAATTTGAATTATTTTCATGTCTTTGGTTGCAGGTGTTATATCTTAAACGACAGATGACTGTTAGGAAAATTGGATCCAAGGAGTGATGAAGGAGTCTTTGTGGGATATGCACAAAACAGCAAAGCTTTTCGAGTTTACAATCTGAGAACTGAGGTAGTCATTGAATCTGCAAATGTAGTATTTGATGATCATGATGATTATGCAAAATACTCACAAGAGGAAAGCACAACCAGCTTCACAGAAGATGCAAAAAAACTGATCCAGACAGTAATAAACAGGAAGATGCTGTTATGAAAGAGGAAATAGTGGATGTTATACTCGATGTAACAGTAACATCTGACAACTCATATTTAAACCAAAATTCGATTCAAAATAGTGATGATAGAAAAGATCCACCCACGTAGATTTAGAAGGCACATCCAACAAGTTCCATCATTGGACCACCAGATGGCATGATGAAGACTCAGAGCAAGGTAAGAAACCAGGTAAGGTTTGCATGTTATGTTTCTTTAGTTGAGCCAAAGAATGTGAAAGAAGCCTTAAAAGAAGAAGTATGCATTCAAGCTATGCAAGATGAACTTAATCAGTTTAAGAGAAATGAAGTGTAGGAATTAGTTCCTAGGCCAAGTAATACAAATGTCATTGGAACTAAATGGATTTTCAAAAATAAATACTTATGAAAATGGACAAGTAGTTAGAAATAAAGCTAGGTTAGTTGTTCAAGGTTACACTCAAGTTAAAGGCATAGACTTTGATGAAACCTTTGCACCAGTAGCTAGACTTGAATCAATCAGATTACTTCTTGCAATTACTTGTTTGCTTGAGTTTAAGTTGTACCAAATGGATGTTAAAACTGCATTTTTAAATGGCTATCTCAATGAAAAAGTTTTTGTTGAACAGCCTAAAGGATTTGAAGATCCTAAACATCCAGATTTTGTGTACAAATTGCACAAAGCTTTGTATGGTTTGAAACAAGCTCCTAGAGCTTGGTATGAAAGGTTGACTAATTTTTTAATCAACAGAGGTTATAAAAGAGGCAACAATGATAAAACCTTCTTTATCAAACATGTATCAAACTATTTTATTGTTGCTCAAATATATGTTGATGACATTGTTTTCGGATCAACTAACAAAAGTAAAATTAATGAGTTTGTTAAGTTAATGTAGGAAGAATTTGAGATGAGCATGGTAGGAGAATTAAATTTCTTTCTTGGATTATAGGTTAAGTAAATGAATGATGGGATATTCATATCTCAATCAAAATATGCCAAAAATTTAGTAAAGAAATTTAGGCTTGAGAATGCAAAGACAATGAAAACTCCTATCAGTACTAATCTAAAACTTTACAAAGACAATGCAGGAAAAGATGTTGATGCAAGTTTGCACATAAGCATTATTAGCAATCAACTTTACCTCACAGCAAGCAGACCAGATTTGAGCTTTAGTGTAGGACTTTATGCAAGGTTTCAAGCAAATCCCAAAGAATCACATCTTGCAGCAGCAAAGAGAATCATCAGGTATGTTCATAGAACATTTGATTATGGAATATGGTTTTCTAAGATACAAATGATTGTCTTACAAGGTTCAGTGATGCAGATTGGGTAGGAAATGCAGATGACAGAAAAAGCACTTCAGGAGGTTGTTTTTATCTTGGTACTAACTTGGTTTCATGGCACAGTAAGAAGGAGAATTCAATTTCTTTATCTAGAGCTGAAGCCGAATACATAGCAGCATGGAGTTGTTGTACACAACTGTTGTGGATGAAACAACTGTTGAGTGATTATGGTACTGAACAAAAGCCCGTTATTGTGTTTTGTGATAATACTAGTGCTATAAATATTTTCAACAATCATGTTCAGCATTCTAGGACAAAGCACATTGATATTAGATATCATTTTATAAGGGAACTAGTAGAATCTAAGGTGATACACATTGAGCACATCTGCACAGATAAACAATTGGCTGACTTGTTCACTAAGGCATTGGACAAAACAAGATTTGAAAATCTAAGCAAAGCCTTAGGTATCTGTCATTATATGAATGAACACAATATTCTGTTATGTTATTCATATCTGTAGTATCATAAATTTCCTTCTAAATTAGCATGTTTTTGAGTTACATATACAAACTGTGTGAATAATTAAATGCTGGTTAATAATGAAAATATAGAGAGGGCTACCAATATATGATGTGTGAAAGCCATCCATTGAGAGTAACTTCATTGTATCTAGGAAATATGGTGAGGTCACCCACTCAAATGGAAAAGGGCTACCTCTATACATGTGTGAAAGCTATTATATTATTTAGCAAATTTATATTGAGACTAACTTTTATGTGTGTAAGAAGCATACTCAAGTTGTGTACTCAATATATTTAAAATAAAGCTTAAATGTGTGAATCTCTCAAACCCAAGAATTATGCTCTTTAGAATGAGAAATATGATAATTCAGATATTCCTGTTATGATATGAATAACTGTGTTCTCTTACTTTTTTCATAACAATATCCTATGTGCTTATTCTTAAAAATTAAGTCACTTGTGTGTCCATGTGTCAAATTTTTGCCATGTCAGCATTATTGAATTAAGAGGGAGAAGTATCAATGGCGGGAATCTTTTTTCTATTAGTATTCCATTTTTGAATTTAATTCAAATTTGATTTGAAGTGTTTTGAAGGGAGTTATTAAACAGTTTTTGGAAAGGAAAGACATTAATTGATTTTTGTTGAAAATCAAAATTTCCTAAAAAATCAGCCTAGTATATATAACAAATAGTTTGTGGGTTTCTTCCTATTCACATAATCCCTCTTCCACAGTTGCTTCCCTGTCTCGCATCTCTTTGTCTCTGTTCAAAAAAATTTCTGCAGTTTAGAAACCCTAGCTATGGCGTCTTCGAACTCAATAGCCAGTGATTCTTCTTCAAGCGGTTCCAATCATGAAAGTGATAATAGTAGCCAGTCACCTCCAACACAACACAGACAAGACCAGACATCAGTTGATCCTGCCATGAGTGCAGACGAACAAATGCCAGTAAAAATCAAAGAAAAGATCAAGCCAAAATACGACAAATTTCTCACAGCTACAATCAAACAGAAGTTTGACCAGTTAGACTAAATAGAAGCTCCAGTTAGAATGACCTATAAAACTCTCAGACTTCGACTCCTATGGTGTCAGTGAGATGATAGAGTCCAACTACTCGACTCGAATAGTATCAAATTTTCTTCCTCCTGTTAAAACCTTGATTCAGGAATTCCATGTTAATATTTCAAGTACCATAGATGATCCTAGGAGTATGCATTATCATAGAGTCTACTATCAGGGGAAGTTTGCGAAATTTTCTCCCAATGTCATAAATTCTTTTATGGACATTCCAATAGGAAGCATGCATTCTCTTGATGAAGAATTTGACATGGCTGACATAATCAAGGAAGTTACTGGTCGAACGGATATCAAATGGAAACCCAGAGATGGTCTTGACCAGAAATATCTGAAGAAAAAATACCGAGTGCTACACAAAATCGCTTAGTTTGATTGGTTCCCTTCTTCCCACAAAAATCAGGTTCGAGAAGATAGATTGAAACTCATCTTTTGTCTAGGAACTAATAGGCCAGTGAATTTTGGACTTTTAGCTTACAGAACAATTGTTCAAATTGGTTCCTATCAATTGGATTACTATTTGCTTGTGTTCCCCTGTCTGATACAAGGCATCTTTGCTCAGAACAATGTTCCTGCAAGTTCTAGTGAACAAACTGAGATTCTGTCTAAGTCAATTACCAACGGTTTCCTTCAGAGATTACATGATCAAACTGATCTCCCTGTACCTCAACCTAAACCCACTAGAGTTAGGATGAATCAAATGAAATATGTTGCAAAAAAACTTGACTTAATCAATACTGCTTTGACAGAAATCTTGCAGGTTTTAAAGGATATTAAACACAAGTAATCTGTGTTGGAAAGTCAATTTCTTGGATAGTCTCAGCCCACAGCACCTCACACAATGGCATCTGAACCTGAACCTGTACCTGTGGTCCCAAAATCACCAGCTACTGATATTCTTGAAACCACTGCACCACCATCTGAGCACACAGCTCCAAGTCCATCAAGTCTAGCTGCACAGCCTGCTGTTAAGAAAGACAAAGCAATAGCACAGAAGCCAACTGAAAAATCCAACAAGGCCTATGTCCAGGGAAGCATACAAAAGGGAAAGAGGAAACTGAAAATGGTGAAAAAGTCATCTAGTTAGAAGCAGCAGAAATCAGCAAAATCTGCTCCTACTTTGCATGATGAGTCTGATTCAGATGAACCAACAAAAATAGATTCTGGAATGAAACAGCCTTCACCATCTGCTAAAAAAGAATCCCTGGACATTCTTGCACCTGTAGCAGCTGAAGACATCCCTTCTCCACCATCACCCTCCCTTCCAGCACCTGAGTAACTAGTTCCATATTTCCAACCACCTGCTCCAACCACTGAAAAAAGTGCAGAATCGAGAGGGAGATACGCAGAGTAGTTGCTGAAGTTACTGCCACCTCCTCAGATACAACTGAAGTTCCTCTAACACTAACTCCTTCAGCACCAACAACACCAGTTGCAGCTCCAACAGAACAAGTTCCATCTGATTAGCCAACCTCTATCCTTAAGCACCGGTTTAAACATGTGGCTCGCAAATATGTCAAACACCCTAGCAGCTCTACCTCACCACCTATCAGAAAGTCTCCCATACTCAGTTAGACTTTTGCCATTTGTGCTGAAATCAAGGGGGAGAAGATCACATCCCATCAAAGGGGAGAATCAAGGGGGAGAAGATCACATCACATCAAAGGCGAGAATCAAGGGGGAGAACTGGGTTAAATTGGCTGGTTTTTATTTTTTTGATTCTATTGCTGAACTACTTTTATTCTGTTCTGAACTCCTTTTATTTTTATTTACTGTCATTTTTTTTCTCTTTGCTTACTAATTTTGTTTTTGTGTTACTTGTTTCTCAAAGGAATAAGTAAGAAGTGAGGGGGAGAATGACTCTGTTATATGTTGTGTGCACTTGAATGACTTGCTGCATTGTGATAATCTGCATCAGTATATTGAATGAATGTTGTAGATGATTTTGAATACAGCTGTGTTTAACATGCATTTTCATTTGTTCTGCAGACTTTGTGTGTACTAGCGAAACTTCACTTTGTACTGTGTTCAGTCATATATCTCGTGACAGTGTGCTGTTATGTGATTCACAACAGCTTTCTGCTTATTTATTTGCATGGGTTATTTGTTTGTCTTATGATTCATGATAACGTTCAGTGATATCTAACTTATCATGAGTTGTTCTTAGAAAAAGTTGAGTGCTTTCATCACAAGTTGTCAAAAAGGAGGAGATTGTTGGTGTTCACATCAAACATGTGCAATACACATGTTCAAATTTTGGTTAACTTGTGATAAAAGTAATTAAAGTATTTTATTCCTATTTTACTGTTTCTAGATAATCATTATAAGAAGTATTTTGATAATTATCTCTCTTGATCAGGATAATATTTTGTATCCTAATCAAAATAGGAAGATATTTAATATATTCTTATTACTTTAGGAGACTAACTATAAAGCATTTCCTATTTTGTTTTATCCTAATCCTAATGTGATCTTGATTAAGATCCTTATAGGACTTTAGGAAGATTGTATCAAGATCTCTCATTATATAATAAATATTAGCAACATAGTGAAGTATGTGAGAGAGTCTTTTTACGCAAAAGGGAGATTGTTGGTTGTTGAAGGCATTCCGCAACTTTGCAAGAGACAAGCTTTAACGCCAATGAATGTCTTTATGTTTTTGATTTATTGAGTCTAAGTAATCATGTATGAGAATTAAAAAATCGTACATGAGGTGTTGATCAAGTCAGAGAGAGTTAGTAAACACTTAGGGAATCATGAGGGTTGAATGTTTATTCTGTCAGACATCGAATATTATGTCTAACTTAACAGTGTGCTATTAAGTTATCTATGACAGAGAGTGAGCAGTGTCACTAGTGTTTAGAATCTTTGCGAAGATTTTTGTTTGTCAAAGATTAGGTTTGTGTGTGAGGGTAAGTCAGCACTGTAAAAGGTCTTAAAGATTGTACAAACAAGAGCATAGTGAATTGCAGCTCGATAGCTGTCCGTGGACGTAGGTTTTTATAACCGAACCACGTAAAAATCCTCCTGTGTTGATTTATATTACAGTTGACTGTATTGTTATTTATAACTGCATACCTCCAGAACTTTCAGTTTTGGTAAAAAATAAAATATATAATATTTTAGCTCAATAATAAATTATGTAAAAGTTTACTTAAATTAAATATATTTAAAATATTTGATTTATTAAATAATCAAGTATTTAAATATTTGTTTAAAGAATAAAAATAAAGGAATTCTAGATGAAATAATATATAAATCTCTCAACATATACAATAATTAATTAATTAACTACGCATATACAATAATTAATTAATTAATTTTTTAATTTAATTAAAAATTAATTAACTATTAGAAATTATTTCCCCTCAATCACTTATTTTTATACTAAAACCTACCCAATTAGGATCTTGCTCAAATTAAAGTCATAAATTATAATTTCAATTAGTTGGAAATGCAATCTATAATGTATTACCACCATTTCTTTAATATTAATCTAAAGGGTGGAGAATTTAAGTTATGTTTAATATATCAATTAATTTATCAGCTGTACATAGAATAAATTGTAAATTAGAATGGATTATATGTTAAAATTTGAAGTTATTAATAGCTCAAAAATTTGAAGATATCTAAATTCTAAATCTAGAAAAACATCCAAGATAATCAGTTCAAGAGAAATAATTAAAAAAATTACTAATGTTAAACAAAGCTTAAATAAAAATATACTACCCAATATTTCACCTAATAGTATATATGAGATAAGAACTTTTGATTTTACCTATTCAATAAAAGAACATGAAGAAACTCTAACTTTGCAAAATGAATTTGAAGAAATAAGATTACTTAATCAATCAGCTATACAAAATTTTAAGCAAAAAGGATTTAATTATATGCACTTTGGATTAATACGAATAGCTATAAAACCATTATAAAAAAAGGAATAAATTCTCCAGTATTATTTGTTGATATATTAAATCCTATACAATTGTCCCACCAATATTTTAGTAATCTTGTAAAACCTGCAACTTATAACTTAGCAGCTTCAAAATCACATGTTTTATAAGCTTTATAAGCGGCAGATGCCATTCTCATTTCTTGTAAGGTATTAATTATTTTATGTTCTGACTTACCATCTATATTTTGTTCATAAATTGAATCCCCTGCATATCTATTTGAAATAAATTGTTCTCTTTCGTCGTACATTAAACTTGGGGGAGAGGGTCTTGGATAATATATTTTTATAGGAGTTTGTTTCACTACAAGAAAAATGGCCTATGGCAATGCGCATTTTGCGTTGTTAAAACGTTTTCGCAACGCGCACCTGCTTGTTGCCATTCTTGCTGCTGCGAAAAGTCTCTGACTTTATGCAACATACACATGCACGTTACGAAAAGCAATTATGCATGTTGCAGAAAATCTTTTGGCAACATGCAATGCGTGTTGCGAAAAGATATGGAATAATAATGATTTAACAACACGCAATGTATGTTGCCGTAGACCTCAATAGCAACGCGCAATGCATGTTGCAAAAAGAGGAGTAATAGAGTTTCAACAACACACAATGAACGTTGCTATAGACCCCAATGGCAACACACATTGCGCATTGCTATAGATGTTAATAATGTAAAGTTTTCGCAACATGCGCACAATGCCATTTATTTGATGTAGAAAAATATTGTATTTATAATTAAATACCCACTTTTTTATTAATTTGTAATAACCTCTCCATTTTTAATCATACACTATTATATAAATTCTCAAAGAATACATAATATATAATAAAAGTACAAATTTGTATTAAGAAAAATATTATGATAAATATTAAATACAAGTACTTGTAAATAAAATGTAATACAATTCTAAGTCTAGGAAATCGAAATCAAGTAAAACATACATAAATTGAGATATAATTGTAGTGGAAACTAATATTGAAACAAGTGTTTCATAATCGACTGATAGAAGACAAGGCATTTCACTAATAGAAATCTGCATCTACTAGGCTCTTTTGACGAGCCAAGTATATTTGGTTGTCAATTTCTTCCTATCTCCTGGCATCGTCTTTCTCCATCAACTTCTGTTCCATGGTAAACAACTTAAAACCCCTTTTACCCTAACTTTTCTTTTCTTCATCTATTGATAAGTCTCTCTTTATAGAGTGACCTCTGTCTGCAAAGTTATAGCTTTGAACCCCCCCTGCTGCGGCTGCTATGGTTGCTGTTGCTCAAGCTTAAGCTCAACCTCCAACTTGCCTTGGCTACCACTCCATCATGCACAGGCACGTACTCCTACTCAACACAAATTAAAACAGTGCCATCATTTGCAATGAACAAACACTACCAAAGATGAATACAAAAAATGCTTAATTAAGATCAAGTTATTTCCTTAAACATGTTTCTTGCACACACAAGCAAATGTCACACATATAACCCACCTCAAGTTTTTGAACCAATTCTTTGGCGTTTGGTGCAGAGATAATGATGTTGCGCTGAGAGTGCTGGATAAAGCCATCATCAACGGCTTTGTCAATGAAAGTGAGAAGAGAGTTATAATAGCCATCAACGTTAAGCAAACCCACCTGTAAGATAATATATAAAAAAAAAAAAAAGTCAGGGTTTTTACACTAAAAGGAGAGGACTTTCAACTGCCTTTTCATGTCTGCACATATTTTGGTTCATAGATAGATATCGTTACAGGCTTGTCATGAATACCCAGCTGAGCCCATGTGATCACTTCCGAAAGCTCCTCCAAAGTTACATATCCGCCTGAAACCAAGGTACAGATAGAGAGCCAACATCACCAAACCAATGACTCTAAGGAAAAACAAAATTAAAAAAGCTAAAATGTAGGGATATATATTGCAAAAAGAGAAAGAGAGAGATTAATATAGGACCTGGAAGTGCTATAAAACAATCAGAGTAGCGGGCCATTTCTACCTTTCTTTGGTGCATGTCAACTACTGGGCTTACCTCTCCAACCGTTTCACCAATTATCTAATGTTCTCCATTCATGTTAGCATGAGTTATTCTTTGTTAAGCATCTCAGAAAACCAAAACAAAAAGGCGAACAATTTCTACAAAAAGCAAAACCAAACCAAATGAGAGTCTTTTATCTTTCTATACCTCTTTGTTCATGAGAGTCCTTGGTATAATCCTAATAAAAAAGAAAAGCCTGAGAAATAGTTAGGTACAAAGTTAAATGAGAAGATATATAACAAGAAAATGTATTACATTTTTCATTGTCAAACACAAGATTGTGAAAGCAGCTTTTTTTAATGAGTTTACCCAAGAACATTTCCTCCAGCACGATGAACAACTTGAGAAACAAAACCCATCAAGCCAATGCTACCTCCTCCATAAACCAGGTCCAATCTCCTAGCAACCTTCATACATAAAACAAACAATTAAAACCAAATCAAAAGAAAGATTTATAAAACCATGTAGGAGCAAGCTCGCTAGCTTGAAGTAGCTAGCAGAAAGTAATATATGATGAGGATAATAATATATGCACGGTTACCAGCTCTTGGGCCAAGTCAATGGCAGCATCTCTGTAGCAGTCTCTCTTGCCAGTACTGCTACCATAAAACACACACACACTCTTGAATCTTGAGTTCTGCACAACTTTTCGCTCCACCATATCTATTGTTTTTGAAATAAAAAATAAACAAAGATTCCTGTTTTGGTACGTGCTTGGTTTTCCTAGCGTGCAGAGAGCAATAGGATACACAAGAAGAGGCTGTGGGATAAGTAGCCTTGGCTACTTTTTTTCATTCTTGAGAGTTGAATTACTCCCAAGCCTGAACAAACAATAGCCGAAATGTACAAATTTTGTTTCATTCTCATTTTGCTTCATATTCAGTTTCTAAGCAGCCAAAAAAAAAAGTTGAGCTAACCTAAAACATTCATTCTACACGAAACCCACGAAATGTACAAATTCAAGAATTTGAAAGAAAGTGAGACAGTAAAAGTACAGTACCCCAGTGATTTAAAAGTAGACCCAGGCTTCCATATTCATACATTGGCAATGCAACGGTGGAGTGGAGGCAGGCGACTTATGCGAGATGCGAAAGTTGGTAACGGTGGAGCGGAGGACGGCCTTCACTTCAGACAATCAGGAAGAAGCTGCGGTGTCGGGTTCATTCCTTTCGCTAATAGACTACTAGTGAGTGGCGATGGTGGAATTAGATTGGGGCTGGAGGCGTGGCTTTTGAAATAAGAAGTATGATACTTCAAAATGAGTCAGATTGGGGCTGGAGGTGATGGGATTTAGGCTTCATCCAACAATATCTGTAAATAAGAGGAGGGCTGAATTAGATCTTTGTTGGTGCCCTGCATTGCAGCCAAACCATCTCGTTTTGGTTTATATTTATATTTCTCTAAATCTCTCAGCACCAAACGATGCCGATTAGATGCAGTGTTTCTTTTTTTTAATTTATTATGTTTTGTTAAATTATTTTATATTTCAAGATATATTTTAATTTAACTTTATAAAATGATAGTATTTAGTTTTATTATTCGACTTATTTCTTTATTCTCAAACTTGTATTGTTTACAGTTTTTTTGTAGTAAATTAGTATATAGTCTTGATTTTTTATTTTTAGAAATTAAATAATCATATTTTTTAATTTTAAAAAATTTTAAATTTAATAAACTAAAAAGAAAAAAAAATTAAATTATAAAAATTTAAAATAAGACATTTCGCAACGTGCACGAAATGCACGTTGCTAAAACTATCAGATTTAGCAACATGCATTTCCTGCACGTTGCGAAATATAATTTTTCGCAACGGGCATTACATGTGCGTTGCTAAAAGGCAACTTTAATAACTTTTGGCAACACACAGAAAATGTATGTTGCGAAAAGCATCATTTAGCAACATACAATTATGCACGTTGCTAAAAACCTGTTGCTGTATCCCAATTTTCTTGTAGTGTTTCCATCTATCTTTTCTGGATATTTTATTGATTTCATCTATATTCTTGGATTTCGTAATAGATTGGGTATTACTTTGTTGATTTTGATCTATAATATTAATATTTTTAGAAGAGCTTGGCAATATTTTAAGTTTTTAATTAATCTAATCAATTAAGTCTATTTTAGGAAGTTTTATGGGTGTATTATTTTGTTGAACAGGTTTGAATAGTGGTGGAGAAATGTCTTGAGAAAATGTTGTGGTTTGCATTAATTTAATATTATCTATTTGACCTTCTATTCTTGGAACTTGTTTAGATACAGTATCAAGTAATTGATTATGAAAATTATTTTGTTCATAAATTTTCTTGATATCTCCTTATTAGAGAATTAAATACTTGATGTTAAGCCCACATCTATAAGCTTAAGCTTTTAGAAGAGTGGCAAATTTAATATGGTATTAGAGCCATCATGGCCGAACGGACACATGCTCGAATCTCCTCCATATTATTTAAAATTAAAAAGTGTTATTGTTTGGCCCACTTGGAATACCTTCTGAGGCATGTGAGGCTCGATTCGATCTACGTTGCAAGTACACAGGACCCTTGCACGTGAGGGGGCATATTAGAGAATTAAGTATTTGATGTTAAGCCCACATCTCTAAGCTTAAGCTTTTAAAAAAGTGGCAAACTTAACATTTCTAATATTGCATTTTCATTATATGGCTTATTAGATCCTTTTTTGAATGGTGTTGCTAAGATTTCTATTTCACTTGTTTTAATCTTAATCTGTTCTAAAAGTGGATGGATTGATTAAATTATTCCATGTTGTGTAGTTTCTCAATTTTTAAATTCATTTGTTTGAACATTAATATCTTGACTTTTATATGATAGTTGTACATTATGTCTTGATGCATAGGTGTCAAACCAAGTAAAGAAATGAATATTGATTTTTATTCTTACCATCTCGTTATACAATTCCTTTCTAATTTCTTCAGTTTTTGATTTAGGAAAGTACTAAAATACCATTTTCTTTTAAAATTATTTTCTTCTTGTATAAAGTCATTTCTTAAATATTCTTTATTAATTTCAAAATCTTCTTTTTGAATAGTATTAATAGTTTAAAAATCTGATTGTGTGAATGACATTGGGGGTGATTAATTAACTTATTCTGCTATAGGTGTCATACAATTTATTGTACAAGGAGAATTATGGTTTATTTCGCTATTATTTATTTCACTTGTTTGTCTACTACTATAATTAAAACTATTAGTTTTTGGTAAAGAAAATGAACTCTTAGCTGATTTAAAACCAGAATAACTTGACGAAGTTTCTCCTATGATCTTAAAGAATTAAATCTTAATAAAATCTTTTATTTTAGATTTTGGCTAATTTGTGCTATTTCTTTTTTAGCTATATTTCTAGGAGGTAATGGATTATCTATTTGTCAAATTTCTGGTATAGTAATTTCATTCCATTTGAGTAGCTTTGGTGTATAAGTTTCTATTAGAGTATTTTCCTCTGTTTCAACTATCAATATTGTTGTTTCCCCTATCTTGTAATCTACACCTATGATTGAATTCTGAACTAGTTTGTTTAAAATATATCCTATAAAGTAATAAATAAATTACATTGATGGCCAATTAATCAAATTAAATATGGAAATTAATAATTTGATAAAATTGTATTCGGTTGATTGATGATTAATTAATCAAATTAGATAAGATTGTTCACACATTTTAAATGATGTGATATTAAAGTTTTGGTGAAAAATAAAATATATAATATTTTAGCTCAATAATAAATTATATAAAAGTTTACTTAAATGAAATATATTTAAAATATTTGAATTATTAAATAATCAAGTATTTAAATATTTATTTAAAGAATAAAAAATAAAAGAATTTTAAGATGAAATAAGATATAAATCGCTCCATATATAAAATAATTAATTAATTTTTAATTTAATTAAAAATTAAATAACTAATTATTATAAATTATTTCCCCGCAATCAATTATTTTTATACTAAAACCTATCCAATTAGGATCTTGCTCAAATTAAAGTCATAAATTATAATTTTAATTAATTGCAAATGCAATATTCTATAATGTATTACCACCATTTCTAGACCGTGCGGCCTTAGGCCCTTAATGAACCGAACTTGCACCTAAGTAAGCCTTCGAACACTTGAGAATGCCTAGCAAAATCAAGGAACGCAAGAGAGAGTCAAGAAATGTACAATTGTTATTGCTTTATAAAGCAATTATACAGGAGAGATTTTACAAGAAAGTGTATTGGACAAGTTTTTAAGGAGAGAATATCTACCTAAAATGGAGTGCTTACCCCTATTTATAGAGGAGCACCTCCTCAACATGTGGCCATCAATTCGTCACTTGTCTACACCCTATTTGTACTCTAGAAGGATCCTAAGATATTTACAAGCCTATCTTGTAACCTATAAATATCTACAAGGCTAAAGACATATCTAGAGAACCCTAGACACTAGATAGCTTCATAGTCTTCTAGAAGCTCCCGTAGTCTTCCGTTGTCTTCCATCACCATCCGGAACCATCCGGAGTTTTCTAGGGCATTCTCATGTCTTTTGCAAGTTTCTTGAGCCTTCGGGAGCATTCTAGATGTGTCCGAAACATTGCGGAATGTCTTGGAACTTTCTAAAAACTTCTAGAACGCGCACACCCATTTTTTGCGCCTTTGAGTTCCTCTTGACACGAGGATCCCGAATCACCATAACACTTGCCCCAAAATCTCATTCCTTGGTGTGCTTCAGTGCAAGCTTGGAACAAAACCATGCACCTGTCGAGCGAGGCGTGACATCCTCCCCCACCCAATTGCGCAATGCCATCGTCGCGTCTTCGAGGATGCACCAAAGTTTGCGAGTGAGCAATCTTCCTTCCATGTCGTCGCTTCCCCTTTGCGCGCTTGTGCTGCCTGCTGGTTGCCTTGACTTATGTACCTGCGCACTTGACAACCTCATTCATCATCCCGCCTTCCTTTGTGTAGCCCTTCATTGCGCACACTTCCTTACCATCCTCCTCTAATTCCATCGTTCCTAGATGCATGTTGTTGGAGCTTGGAGCGGCTACTGTGGAAAGCATGCATGGACCACCCTCCGAGATTCAAACTACATTACACCAAGGCCATAGCATCACATCATAACGCCTGAAAATGTCTATGCCTAGTACCACATCCGAAGTATCCAAGGGAGTTGCGAAAAGATCAACCTTACCTCTCCACTGTCCTATGTGCAGCTCAACCTCACGAGCAACTCTATCAAGGGGTATGGCTTCCGTATTCGCCGCCTTGATCCGTGCTAGCCCGTTTTCAAGTTGTAGCCTAACCTTTTGGCTCCTTCGTACCAATAAAGTTATATGTGGCACCCGTATCAACCAACACCGTAGTGGTCTTGCCATTGATGCGTGCCTGTAAGTGGATCAAAGATCGGTCTAGTGGTTTAGGAGGTGCAGAGGTTTGTGTTAAGGAATTGAGGACTTGCATAGCACCCATATGTGCTGGCTCCTGTGTGTCCTCATGTTCCTGGAGCATAGCACTCAAAGCTCACCTTTTTGGGCAATCCCACACCGACCAACACCGTAGTGGTCTTGCCATTGATGTGTGCCTCCAAGTGGATCAACAATCGGTCTAGTGATTTAAGAGGTACAGAGGCTTGTGTTAAGGAATGAAGGACTTGCATAGCACCCATACGTGCTGGCTCCTATGTGTCCTCATGTTCCTGGAGCATAGCACTTAAAGCTCTCCTCTTTGGGCTATCCCGCGCCCAGTGTGGACCATTACACAAGAAGCACTTCAAGTTGGGTGACAACTCCTTCACATTATTTCTCCTACGATGGTCATCACGTCTCCTATCTTTACCATTATGGGAACGTTGATGATGCAGAGATCTATCCTCCTCTTCACTATTATCACAATCGTAAAGAGTTTCAATGTATTTAGAAGACTCACCTCTATGGTAGTTGACAAGTGTCTCTACCACGGAGAGTGCAGTGGCGACGTGCTTCACTTCTCGCCTTTGTGACTCTTGGTATGCCCATGGTTGCAAGTAGTCCATGAAGTTGAAGAGAAAGTCTGTCTTGCTCATGTCATCAATCTGTAGCATGAGCGTAGAGAACATCTCGACATACTCCACAATTGAGCAGGTGTGCCTCAATTCCTTCATCCTCTTTCAGACGTCATGTGCCACATTCTCCAGATAGAATTGGCGCTTCAACTCCTTCTTCAAATCATCCCACGTGTTAATGACACACGTTCCAGCCTGCACTTCTGCATACTTGTGACGCCGCCAACTTGCTGCGAGATTGGCAAGGTAAAGCATAGCGGTGTTTATCCTACTTTTCTCATCAAGCAAGTTTAGCGCATCGAAGTAGCACTCCGTATGCCATAGAAAGTTCTCTAGCTCCTTGGCATCCCTTTTCTCTGAGTGTTCCTTGGGTTTAGGGACTTTAACCCTCAAAATAGCGAGCGTAGGTGGCATTACTGCAGCGTCACTAGCCACCGACCTTTTGCACAAGGCCACCTCAGCCTTTATGTCCTCCAACCCCTTACTCAACTCGTCCATCCAAGTTTCTATTTTAGTCAAGACCTCTAACACCCTTGCTTGGAAGGCATGTACCTCTTGGCATAGCGCTTCAGTGGTGGCCTCGGAACCTTGCATGAATTCCTTGAGCTTATCACCTTGGCTTTCCACTTTGCCATTGAGCTCATCCATGCCTTGCTCCATGCCTTGTTCTAGCCTGTCTAGCCTCTCCCACGTATCGGCCATGGCTAGCTCCACCTTGCCCAACCAAGTCTCTAAAGCACTCACCACATCACAAGATTTCTCTTGGCCATGGGGTTTCTGCTCGCGGTGGGGACGGTTTCACGCCCACGTGACTCCTCAGTCACAATCACCTTTGATGCCATACCTCCCACCCTTTTTACTCTTGATCACACAAGAACTTGGCGTAGCAAACCTTTGTTCTGATACACCATTTAGACTGTGCGGCCTTAGGCGCTCAATGAACCAAACTGGCATCTAAGTAAGCCTTCGAACACTTGAGAATGCTAAGCAAGATCAAGGGAAGCAAGAAAGAGTTAAGGAGTGTACAATTGTTATTACTTTATAAAGCAATTGTACAAGAGAGGTGTTACAAGGAAGTATGTTGGAGAAGCTCTCAAAAAGAGAACATCTACCTATAATAGAGTGCTTACCCCTATTTATAAAGGAGCACCTCCTTAACATGTGGCTATCAATGCGCCACTTATTTACACTCTATTTGTACTCTAGAAGCATCCTAAGATATTTACAAGCTATCTTGTAACCTAGAAATATCTACAAGACTCAAGACGTATCTAGAGAACCCTAGACACTAGAGAGCTCCATGGTCTTCTAGAAGCTTCCGTAGTCTTCCGCTCTTTTCCATCACCATCTGGAACCTTCCGGAGTCTTCGTGGGCCTTCTCACGTCTTTTTCACGCTTTCGGAGTCTTTTGGAGTATTCTAGAAGTGTCCAGAAAATTCTGAAAGGTCTCGAAAACCTTCCGAAAACTTTCGGAATGCCACGCCCATTCTTTGCACCTTTGAGTTCCTCTCGACACGAGCGTCCCGAGTTACCATAACAATTGCTCCAAAATCCAAATCCTTGGTGTGCTTCGGTGCAAGCTTCGCGCAAAACCATACGTGTGTCACGCGGGGCGTGACATCCTCCCCCACCCGGTCGCGATGCCCTCTCAACTGTCTTTGAGAACTCTCTCTAACAACCACAAATTGAAGAATCAAGGATATATATCCTCTATTAGCAAAGGAAAGTCCTGATATATATCAAACGTTTTAAGTATTTAGTCTTCTAGAAGTCATGATTACAGCTTGAAGAAGACGCATTTTTCATATTGATCCACAGTGATTTCAATTTAAAAAAATATAACATGGCGTTCATTGTGGAGTCCCTCGTCCTTCACATCACTTGCATTATTATTTGTCCTGTATCAAAACCTTTATAATTGTGCCGATGAGTTTCACCTTTGTTGCTCATGAAATTGATGCCCTCCATGCGTGAATCCTCTAAGCAGCCAATAATTATTTAGAAGTTTTTTGAGTCTGGAAATTTTACCAGATTATGTCTGGTCTCAGATTTTTATATGTAGTTGAACATTAGCATTATGGACACAGTAAAATTACTAACTAATCTGATCTCGTGTTAATATTAGCATCAACACCCGCAAAGTCAGACTACTACAAAAAAGTCATTAAGCATGCTTTTTAACTATCTTGAAATGTTTCTAAGGGCTTTTTTTTTTTTTTTTTTTTGCTATATTAATGACTGATTATGTCTACTATATTAATTACTGATTTTCTTAGTGATGGCATGACATCTGAATCCTTTTCCTTGAGAATGTCATAAGCCATTTGATTAACGTAGTTGTAATGATAAAGAAATGCTAATTTCATGTAGTGTGGAAGTTTTTCCATATCATCGTGAAGCTGGTCCTTCAGATGTTTAGTAGTGAACCTCCAGGCCGCCTCCATGATGCTTTCCCCTTCTAAGCCATAGTATGAAGCTTCGTAGAGGCTAAGCGTTGCCTTGATGTCACCACAAAGGCACCGCTTGAAGCTGCCCATCTCGTCCATAAAAACATTAAAAGTTTCTGTCATCAAATAAAACACATCTTATCGTATTAATAAACGGATAGAAATGCGAATAAATTAATCATGTACGTACGAGTAGTTTTTAGAATAACAACTAGATAGAGTGAAACAATTGATCACGATATAAATTAATCAAATTCTTACATAATGAACTTAAAATTTCATTTGTTTTTTTAGATATGCATGTAATCAACCCCTTGGCCTCGACCAAACATTAAGAGCATAGGACCACCTTAATTAAGTACCTTGAGAAACGTTATAACCATATTGTCTGAGGAGCCTAAATTCAAGAGACTTTGCATGTAGATTCCCTTTCTCCAACTATCATCGCTGTTTCTGTATAAAGTATGCAAAATGTTGTTTATCTCGGTCTCGAAATGATAAGACAATCCAAGTCTTTGCAAAGTGTCAATCAGCTAAAGTTGGTCTAATGGTTTTTCCACATGGCAAATCATCGACCCCACTTCTTCCTGCAGTTTCTCAGCTTGTTTTTTGTATGCATCTCCCTGCCAAAATTTGAACTATATTGATAAGCTAGCTAGCTAAGAGAGTATTTATATAACCAATTTGCTGAATTTTAAGGGAAAACCAAATTAAGATCATATCTTATAATATATACCGCATAGTTATTCGTCAATGATTGCAGATAATTATCGTCCCAAATTGTAGGTTGGTAGCGTGCTGATCGCCTGGCCGTTGAATTACTAAGTTAATCATGATTAGGGGTAGCAATGCACTGAACTGGCCTGCGTAAATTACTACTGATTCTGCCGTTACTGCTCCTTGTGAGACGAGTACTCTTGGGCATCGGTTAGCGGCGGGGCAGCACAAGAAAACAGAGTTTGATGCAATGAAAGATGCCATTAATCCGGCTTACACTAGTAAAAAATATCACTCTTATTTTTTTTCTCGAGGGCTCAAAGCAAATATCTGTATTTATAGCTAGGCATAGGTACGTAACAGGCGTTCAAATTCTTTAAACAAAATTTCAACTAAAACCTTGCAATAATAGATAAAATTGAATAAAATATTTTATATGTGCTTTACGTGAAAAGTAGACAGCTATAAGATAATCGCAGCCACCATGATTCACGAGGATTTCTGTATTCACTAGTATATATATTTTTTTATTAACCATTTAATGAACAAAAATGATGCATACAACAATAAATAAATGAATAACTAATATTATGCATATAATCAATTTATATAACTATAATTAATTCTACAAATACAATAAATTCATACAATTATCTTTATACAACCTAGTCTATTATTATTTTGTTGGATGTGTGATTATTACCTCATTTATTCTTCTATTTTATCCAGGGGCAGAGCCATGTTCATGCCTGACGTGGCCGTGGCCCTCCCAAAGTTGAAATTTTTTCCTAAATTTACTCTATATTTTCCTAGGCATGTAAGTTAAATACCATGAAACTCCGTAGTTTGGCCTCCCCAGCCAATAGTTTTTAACAGACAATATAAATATGAGTAATGCTACTCATACAAACTATTTATACAAACTCACACATACAAACTGATGTGGCATCCCTATATGATCGCCACATCACTCATGTTAATTAATGATATTTATTATTAATATATATTTATCAAATCACTGTATTTATTTATCAAATCACATTATGCCACGTCAGATTGTATGAATGAGTTTGTATAAGTAGTTTGTAAGAGTAGCATTACTCTATAAATATAGATAGTGGATAAAATAGATATTTTAATTAAATGGTCCCCATTTTTAACTAAGTTTTATATTCTCTCACATTTTCTTTTTCTTTTAAAATATTAATTAATGTTTCTTTCCTATTTAATGACTTATTTATCTTTTTTTTTAATCATATATAGTATTAATTTATGTTTCTTTCTCCTCTTAAGTACTAATTTTTGTTCTCCTTTTTCTATTTTAAAATTGATTTCTTATAGTAGGAAATGTACTTTTCCTACCTCACCTCATCAAATTCCATACAATAAATTTGGCTCTTTCAACTTTGAGAATTAAAAAAAAAAAATCTTGTCTACTAAAATTTTTCTTTACTAACAATTCTAGAATGATATCTTTAATTAGAATTTCTCTACATTCTGCCTCTTTCACAGAGCGTCCAATAGTATATTTCTAAGTCTAAAATATGATCTTTGAGCCAATTTAATTCTATTATTAAATCTAATCTATCTTCTCGTGGTATATTATACCAATTGCTTTTAAGGAAATTTTTTGTGTTGTCATAATCAATTCTATGTCTTCTAATAATTCACTCTTTCTGTCATTTATCTAGAGTTTTATTATCCTATGGCTCGATACCAATTTGGGAAAACAGGATCATAAAAGCAAGAAATAAAACAAAATAAGAAGTATTGAAAGCAATGATTATTGAGAAAACATAAAAGTAAAATGAGTAATTTAAATGACAAGTTTAAAATGTTGAAAACAAGGGTTGAATAAAAATTTACTTTTTATTGAAAACTTTCGTTGAAGATTACAAGAGAACTTGTAAGAAAAGGAATCACTCTTTTAGTCGATACCTTCCTTTTGATTACAAGACTCCTTATATAGACTTAGTGACCGACTTCAAAACGTTTGAAATCCATAACAATAATTACATTCTTCAAATATCTTTGACTATGACATATACAAACATAACACGAGTAAAATACATTAATTATGATTCTTGACAATTTGACTCAATAGTATTTACTTTCTACTAGTCTTGATAAGTTTGAGTATACATCAAGGACATGTGGACATACTTATTTGTTTTTATCTAGCATGAGATAAGCTTGCTATGCTTGCTTACTTCACTTTTCCATCGTTCTTCGAGAAAGTGAGTTGGATATGAGCTGGATAAACTTGACTTTATTGATTATAGATCATAAGGATTTTGGGAAAGTAGTCCACCAAACGGATCTTCATCTGGATTTTTGGAGTACTGTCGGATGAGCTATCCGAAATTTGTTGAATAACTGCCATTAATTGCTTGAGCTGTTTACCTTTTGACTTCTTCTTGGAACTTTTAGATGATGTTGACTTATCCTGGGCTTGGACTTCTATCTTTAATGGAGTATTGAGCTTGACTGATCTCTCTTTGGGCTTGACTGGAGTTTGCATAGGCTTTTTACCGGATTCGATCAATTGCTGAATATTTTGAACTAAACTCTTAAATATATTTGTTAAAAATACATCCTTATACCATCTAAAATCTCCTAAGGTTGGACATCTAAGATTTGTTAGAATTATATTTGAACTAGCTAATTCCTCTTTAGGATTTCCTATGAAATGCATTGAAATTGTATATATTAGTACTTCTACAGCATTTTGAGTTTCTTGAATGGTTACAAATCCATCTTCATATTCTACTTGAGTTTTTTCTACGTGATTAAGTATGATTTGTTAATTATTGAATCCTATACAATTGTCCCACCAATATTTTAGTGATCTTATAAAACCTGCTAATAATAGCTTAGCAGTCTTGTGATCACTTGATTTATAAGCTTTATATGCAGTGGATGTCATTCCCATTTCTTGTAAGGTATTTATTGTTTCATATTATGATTTTCCATCTATGTTCCATTCATAAATTTAATCTTCTGCATATTTATTGGAAATGAATTATTTTCTTTCTTCGTACATTAAATCTGGCGGAGTAGGTTTTGGGTAATATGTTCTTGTAGGGGCTTGTTTCCATTTATTCTTTTTAGTTATTTTGTTTATTTCATTTTTATTTATTTCATCAACATCTTCAGATGTTGTAATAGATTGAGTATCACTTTATTGATTTTAATATATAATATTAATATTATTTGAAGTACTTGGCAATATCTTAAATTTTTGATTTATTTGATCAATTAAATCTATTTTACAAAGTCTTATTGGCGTATTATTTTTCTAATCCGGTTTAAATAATGGTGGAGATATATCTTGAGGAAATGTTATAGGTTGTTTTAATTTAATATTATCTATTTGATCTTCTATTCTTGTAACTTGTTTGGACACAGTACGTAGTAGTTGATTATGAAAATTATTTTGTTCATAAATTTTTTTAATATCTCTTAAAGTTGCAGTTTCATTATCTGGTCTATTTGATCCCTTTTTAAATGGGGTTGCTAACATCTCTGGTTCATTTGTTTTGATTTTGATTCGTTCCAAAGGTGGATGTACTGATTGAATTATTCCATGTTACGTAGTTTCCCATTTTTTAAATTCATTTGTTTGAACATTAATATTTTGACTTTTATATGGAAATTGAGTATCACTTTGTTGATTTTGATCTGTAATATTAATATTATTTGAAGTAGTTGGCAATATCTTAAGTTTTTTATTTATTTGGTCAATTAGATCTATTTTAGGAAGTCTTATTGGCGTATTATTTTGCTGAACTGGTTTAAATAATGGTGGAGATATATCTTGAGAAAATGTTACAAGTTGTTTTAATTTAATATTATCTATTTGATCTTCTATTCTTTTAACTTGTTTGGACACAGTATGTAGTAATTGATTATGAAAATTATTTTGTTCATAATTTTTTTAATATCACCTAAAGTTGCAGTTTCATTATCTGGTCTATTCGATCGCTTTTTAAATGGGGTTGCTAAAATCTCTGCTTCATTTGTTTTAATTTTGATTCATTCTAAAGGTGGATGAACTGATTGAATTATTCCATGTTGCGTAGTTTCCCATTTGTTAAATTCATTTGTTTGAACATTAATATTTTGACTTTTATATGGAAATTGAATATTATGTTTTGATGCATACGTGTTAAACCAAATAAAGAAAAGGATGTTGACTTTTAATTTTTTTCATCTCATTATACCATTCTTCCCCAATTTCTTCGGTTTCTTGTTTAGTAAATGTACTAAAATACCATTTTCTTTTAAAATTATTTTCTTCTTGTAAAAATTCATTTCTTAAATATTCTTTATTTATTTTAAAATCTTCTTTTTGAATAGTATTAATAGTTTGAAAATCTAATTGTGTAGGTGACATTGGTGGTGATTGATTAACCGGTTCTGCTACAGGTGTTGTATAATTACTGAATAAGCAGGATTATTATTTATTTCACTTGCTTGTGTACTTCTATAGTTAAAACTACTAGATTTTGGTAAAGAAAACAAACTTCTAGCAGATTTAATATCAGAATGAAGTTTCTCTTATTCTTAAAGAATAAAATCTTAGTAATATTTTTTCTTCTGGATTTTGAGTAATTTGTGTTAGTGTTATTACCTTTTGTGCTATATTCCTAGGTGGTAATGGATTATCTATCTGCCAAACTTCTGGTACAGTAATTTCATTGCATTTAAGTAATTTTGGTGTATAAATTGATGTTGGAGTATTTTCTTCTGTTTTTACTGTTAATATCGTAGTTTCTCCTCTAGTATCTTGCAGTCTACATTTTGGATTAAACTCTGAACTACTTTGTTTAAAATACATCCTATAGAGTAATAAATACCCATACCTATTTTGTGTAAAGACTGATTTTGGTAAATGAATATTTAAAACTAATATGTCTAATATTGTTGGGTCATGCAGATTGACTTGGAAATTTGGAGCACAAAAAATAAATAGCACCATTACAAAGGTTTTACTGAACTATCCCTAATAAAGAATCTTGAAATTTTAATATACATTAATACTAGAGAATCTATTCCTATTTTTTATAATGGTTTTATAGCTATTTGTATTAGTCCAAAATGTATATAATTAAATCCTTTTTGTTTATAATTTTCTATAGCTAGTTGACTAAGCAATCTTATTTCTTCAAATTCATTCTGTAAAGTTAAAGTTTCTTCATGTTCTTTTATTGAATAAGCAGTTTTAAAGTCAAATGTTTCTATTTTATATATACTATTTGGCAAAATGCTGGGTAATGTGTTTTTATTTAAACTTTGTTTAATAATAGTAATTTTTGTCATTATTTCTGTTGAACTAATTACCTTGGACGTTTTTCTAGATTTAGAATTTAGATATTTTCTAACTGTAGATGCCAGTTTAGAATTATTAATAACCTCCAATTTTAGCATACAATCTTCTCAGGACAGGAAGGCTACGGGAACACCTAAGGCTTACCAATGGTCTCACGCTTTCTCCTAGCTGCCGGGAACACCAAACTTACCAACGTATGCACAGCTCTCACTGCTACCTAGCCCTATCCTTCAAATCTTGTTTACTAAAATTTTTCTTTACTAACAATTATAGAATGATATCTAAAATTAAAATTTCTCTAAATTCTACCTCTTTCACAGAGCGTCCAATAGTATATTTCTAAGTCTAAAAATATGATATTTGAGCAAATCTAAGTCTATTATTAAATCTAATCTATCTTCTCGTGATATATTATACCATCTGTTTTTAAGGAAATTTGTTGTGTTGTTATAATCAATTCTATGTCTTCTAATATGTTCTCTTAATTCACTCTTTTTTGTCATTTATCTAGAGTTTTATTATCTAGTCTTTTTCTTTTTTCAATTAATAAGATCATTTTGCAATGTTGAGGCTTATAAAAAACATTTTAAAATTTTTTTGCTACCTCCCGAGAATAAATTATTGGCTATGTGGAATCCCAAATATATATATATATATATATATTTGGGATTCCACATAGCCAATAATTTATTCTCGGGATATATATATATATTACAATTTTAGAAATATGCCATGATTAAATAAATGAGAATTGGGTTGGATTATGGTAGTGGGCTTGTGTTGGAAATTGATAAGGATGAATTGGGCTTAGATTGCAAATGAATGGACTTAGGCCCATGGGTAGCCTTGGATATATAAGAGAGACATGAGGGTTCCAGAAGGGAGGATATTTTTCTTTCTTTCATCTCGGGATGGAAGGAAAAAGTTTGACAGGTTAAGGGAAGAAGAAGAAGAAGAAGAAAAGAGAAGGAAGAAAAAGAGAGGAAAAGAAGGAAAACTCAAACAGGTGTATAGGCTTGGAAACCAGGTAGGGATTTTCTAACACCATACTTACATCGTGTTATGTATTTTGTTGTTTGGATTGATATTGGTTTGTTATGCATGTGACTTATTGTAAATTGATTGTTCTGTTGCTTGGAGAATGGATTATGTGTGAGAATTAAGTGCTTATAAAGTGAAGTAGAGGTTGTTCTTGAGAGGAGTTGTAGTTCATGTGACTGGCTTGTGTTGTTTGAGCTGATGCATTTTCTAGATTTAGAATTGTATGATTTTTCATTTGTTTAGGAAAATAGACTTATGAAGCTTTAATTAGTTGGTAATTTCGTTGAATTTGGAGTTAAAATGGATTTTTGCTGAATTTTTTAAGTTGGGAGTCAAAATCTGGAAATGGGATGCTTTAACCGACTTAATAGAACAGGTTCACAACTCTGGATTTCCATTCTAATGTTTCCCAGGATAGCACTCGACATTCGTTTGTTGAGTGTCGAGTGGAAAAAGTCGAGTGTCGAGTGTCCAAGGTCGAGTGTCGAGTCACATATGTCTAGTGTCGAGAGGCATATGTCAAGTGTTGGGTATGAACAGGTCGAGTGTCAAGAGAAGTGTCGAGTGTCTGTAACCGCGTGTCGAGTGAACAGTATCCCACGTTGCGTGCACGACTTAATGTGCGGGTTCGAGTGTCGAGTGTCGAGAGACACTGTGTCGAGTGTCGAGTGTCGAGCGAACAGTGTCGCACATTGCACGCGAGACTCGACTTGCGGGTTTGAGTGTCGAGTATCAGGCACTGTGTCGAGTGTCGAGCGAACAATGTTGGGCGTTGCGTGCACGACTCGACATGCGGGTTCGAGTGTCGAGTGTCAAGAGGCATTGTGTTGAGTGTCTAGTGCCGAGTGTCGAGCGAACAGTGTCACATGTTGTGTGCGTGACTCGACGAGCATGTTCAAGCATCGAGTGTCGAGTGTCGAGCTGCACAGTGTCGAGTGTCGAGCAAAATTCTAAAACTGACAGAAATCGACTGCCACTTCCAAAAACTCCTGGATTTTCATAAAAAATTGTATTTTCTTGAGATTTATCGTAGAAATTATATTAAAGGGTTGTAAATTTATACATTGGACCTTGGATGGGTCGTCTTGTGTACGGATCCAAGGGGAACATGAATATAAACTTGATGTGTTGGACCTTGGATGGGCCGTCTTGTGTACGGATCCAAGGGGAACACGAATATAAACTTGATGTGTTGGACCTTGGATGGGCTGTCTTGTGTACGGATCTAAGCGAAACACGAATATAAACTTGATGTGTTGGACCTTGGATAGGCCGTCTTGTATACGAATCCAAGGGGAACACGAATATAAACTTGATGTGTTGGATCTTGGATGGGCCGTGGGAAACATTAGATGAAAGATTTTGATTGTTAAATGAATAAGTGATACCTTGATGTGTGAATGAGAATGATTGCTTGACTTATTATAATGGGTTGTGTAACTATGTATTTGAGTAATGGTTTGAATGCTTGTGATTTACTATAATGTTAGAATCTTTCCTATTGGGCTATATGTTCACCCCCTTCCTCCACAGGTATTCAAAAAGATATTCGTACTAGTGGTGTTCCCGAGCTTTCCTAGGGAGTCTGGGCGTTTACATGCATGAGATGGTTTTGGGAAAAGTTTTGACTAGTCTAGATTGTGATAGGAAATTTTATTATGTGATTATCCGCCCATGTTCTAAGTGTGGTCATCAGTGTATGTAAAGTTTATCTTGAACAAATAACCAGATGTTGTAATGGATTCATGTGAAATGTATAAATATATGTATGAATTGGAGAATGAAAAAAAAAGTGAGTTATTAATGATGTCTTTTCATTATTTTTCTTAATCAATCACCCTTAAAATCTCTAAAAAAGAGATTTTAGGGCGTGACAAGTTACATCCCAATTTAGCCAGAATTGTATTGATCTACAACTAGGTTATTACCTCATAGGGAGGAATTGATTTGTCATACGAGTAATATTCAATTTGTTAATGGTAACTATTGTCTATTGATCTTTATCCACTTAATTTCCTTATCTTATAAATATGAAAAATTTATGTAACCAACCAACAATATTGTCACATAAATGGAATGATCATTTATTAAATTAAACAATAAAACATTGTGACTCATACATTAATTTTTAAAATTTATAAAAAGTTTATAACAATATGAGACCATCGAGAGTTAAACATTTAAAACAAATAAAATTGTTTGCTACATCTTGAGTTTAAAATGAGTGGATGTAATTATATACATAAAATATCCTCTTCTCTTTTTTCTGCAGAGAATATAATTATCGGCTAGATTTTTTTCTTCTTCTTAGAGTCTCTTAATTTAAGCCTTAAAATGTGTAAATATTTAAATGTATATAATTAAAGTTTCAAAATCATTTAAAAAGCTAAACACGTGGATTGATTAATTATCAAAGAATCATTATTGAAGAATCTAATTTAGGACAAGAATATTTTGTTTTAAGATTTTTAAAGTTATTTTAGTAATTTACCTGATCTAGGAATGTTTTGAGAGATTTTGACTTTCTACAATCTGCTCAGAATGCTTGATTTAGTTATTACTTATTTTTTTATTCGAATCAGGGATTAGACTATTAGTTTTACTCAAAACCATACTTCGCTATTAATTATTAAATTGAAAATCAAACTTACTCAATTTGTTTGGCTCTATTTTCTCAACCCTTTTCTTTTTTACATTAGTGTTTATTGTACATTGCCCCATAAAAAGCACTTATAAGTAATAATGATATCTTGACTTCAAATCTCTAAAATAAACCTGAAATCTATAGCTAGTATGAATATTTCGAAATTTGTATCATAAATGGTAAAAACTGCAACTTTAAGTGTGTAATAAGAGGAGAAGTTTGCCCACAGTTGTACAATATATTATTTGAAAATTATCTTAATATAAAATGCGAATACATGTTAAAAATATCATCCGCAGATTACTTATTCCATATATCTTTATATTTAAATGATAATGTTCCTAAATTTTATTTAAAATTTTGCATCTCAAATGTTTTTTTAATTAATGATAAATTTGTAGATAGATTGAATATAATGAATAAAGCGATAGTTTTTAAATGTAACTATACACATTTATATAGTTTTTAAATGTAACTATACACATTTATTAGCGTCATACCTCAACCACTTGTTGGTCGATAAATGGAAGCATCATACTGAGGACTAAAATCAGAAGTCCTTTAACATCCTGTCTTGGTTTTCCTCATTTGTCTTTTGAACGCAGTTTAAGCCTTCTTTAATGGCTCTTTACCTGCCCACTTTAAGGCCAGCAACCAATTTCACCAGATTGGCGGCCAGATGTACTCAAGTTTTAGCTGGATCATCCACCAATAAAATGTTAAACCAATTAGGAGCGGATGTGAAAACAAAAAAATATTTCTTGAAAATAGATCATACCTTCTTCACTTCGAGGTAAAAGTTTTTTTAAAAAAAGGTGTAAAAAAATTATATTAATATAAAATAAATTTTTGCTTTAATGAAAAATCTTTATAAAAGCTCTTGATAATTATGGTAAAACATTTTTTAACTGCTATAGTTCATCAAAATACTTCTTCTTGCCGTCTATACTTAAAACAATAAAATAATGTCTCTCTCAATCATATAAGAAAAAGCTCTTGATAATTATGGTAAAACATTTTTTAACTGCTATTTGAAACAAAATACATAACTTTCAATAAAATCTTCTTTTAAGAAACTTTTGTAACTCATGACAAGAATTGAGCTTTTCTTTTCACAAGACTACAAAATAATGGGGCTACTGAGAATGCATAAATTATCGTCATAAAATTGTTTCTAAAAATTCTAGTGAAATTTATAAAATTTTGCTAAATATGCTTCTTTTCTGAACTCTTCTTTTCTTAATTCATATAAAAATATTTAAATCATATACTAACATATCAAACAAGTACCACTGAAGATGTCTGATCATACCTGATGAGATTTAACATTGCACAAGCCTATCTGAAATTGGTTATATGCATGCACAGAGCTACCCTCGAAAGGCTAAACTGCCCAGATCACACGGCCCAAAGCCTCTATGTGTGTCTAAACGAGTCCCAAAGACCTTTATTTGTATAACTATCTATCTGAATCTACTATCTTACTGCCTGAGTGAGCTGGTTGCTAACTTAGTATAACATAACTAAACTTTTTTATTTTTTTATTTTTAAAATTGATTTCTTTTCAAATTGCTTCATACGGTGAACCTTTGCCTTTCATGTAAATTTGTCAAAATCTGAAAAATTTATGTAAGTTGAAACTGTAAATATTTGAATCCTTTAAAATCCATGATAAACATCTACAAGAGTAATTCAAATACTTTAAGAAATCATTGAATTAAATTGCTATGAAAACTTCAAATATCATGCTTTAGCACTTTCTCTAAAATTGTAAAATATATTTTTTTGATAAACTAAAAAGCACTTTAAATATAAAGTCTAAATTTTTCCTTTTGGAATGTTATATCTTTTTTCAAAACTATTTTTGAAACAAAAAATCATGTCTAGAACTATTTTGAAAACCAGCTTCGAAAAATCTTAATAATTGAAAGTAAGCATAATAAATGGGGCCATATACCTTAAAGAAACACTATAGAAAACTAGCTTAAATTCTTCTAAGCTCGCTAAAATTTTTAGTAATTCCATAAAATGCTAAATAAACATCGCTAAGTAAATAATAAATATGTTTCTCAGTTTATCTAGAAAAATAATTCTTCTAATCTCTCTAAAACTTTTCAAAATATCCATTAAAACAACATTTAGAGAAATCATTATAACCTATAAAATAAAATATTTTTTCAACTCACAAGTCTTGAGGCACAACTTAAGCTTCGTTGTATATCCAAGCGACGTTTTCAAATAGCTTATCATCTCATTTCACCTTCAAATAAAATTCTTCTGTCTTAATCATCACCAAAAAAAAAAAAATCATCATGTTATATTCAACTCATAAACAACTTGAATGTTTAAAATTCCCCTAACCAACCTCATATCTTAGTTTAATTAATGCCAATTAACTCTACTTTCAGACTTCCAAAACAAAGCATTGTTGTTTCTATGATTTTTAATAAATAATCTACTCCTCTAAATGGTCCAATATTTTACACAGGCCTTCTACACATACATATCTAACACAACATAAAATTTAGTAGCATCCTAAATCTATTAAGCACTTCAAATAATTTAACTTCTCAGATACAACAAATCTTTAAATCAGTTTCCAGAACTGACCTCTCTCTATTCAAAAATAAATAAAAATTCATGGTAAATTCCTAGAATCATAAAACTCAGATTTAAACTAGACATAAAGACAAACAATTCTGCAAAATTTTATACTTTTATGAGACCTTTACATATCTCAAATAATTTATCCAAAACTGATCTTTTGCAGAAAAAATTGAGATTCCAGTATTAAACAGTAAAATTTGAAAATTCATATAAAATTGCATACTTAACATTTTTCAGTGAAACCAATTTTAAATAAACCTCTAAGATGTCTATTTCAACGTATTTAAACTTAAGAATCAAAATCAAAGCCAATAAATTACAGAAATTTTTGAAATATCTACTGTTTATAGCAAATCTTAGATTTTTATCACCATCATCAACAGTAACATTTCTACAAATAAACTCAATACACATTATGAGAATGATAAAATATCTTGGATGAGACTTTCAATTCCATTTTTGATCTTCTTTATCTCTCTAGCTTCTCTCTCTATAGCTTTCTACACTTGCCAACATTCCTTATCTTAGATTTTTTTTAATGGAACAAACAATAACTACTCTATATATAGTTTAGAAACTATAGAACTCACATGATTTAACCTCTTCAAGCAGCCTCGTATAGGCCCTTTCACCATTCTTTCTCCCCCACTCTCAACTCTCGGTCCTTCTCTCTTTTCTCTCTAGATTTTTCATCCTTTTCTTTTTGTTGGTGTGTCTTGTAATAATGAAATGAAGGAGAAATAAGCTCAGCCGGTTATAAAATTCAAATAGATTGAGCTTGTTATCACTCCCTAATGGCTTAGGCTTCCTTTGGTTGCGAGCCCATGGGCATTACAATAGGTGTGAGAAAATCCAATAAGCTTTCTCCCTGTTTTCTTTTATTTTATTTGTTAAAAAGTGTAAAACATTTTGAAAATGTTAACTCAACGAGTAGACACAAAAAAAAAAAAAAAGAAATCTTTTAAACAGAATCGACTTAGACTAAACTAATTGAAAGTTGTCGTCGTGCCCATGGAAAATTTGGAGAATTTATAGAAGAACGGGTAGACTAGAATTCAATTTGTTAATCATTTCATGTGCACCTTATACAATATATCATCTTCTCTTTTAATTTCCTATTCCGTCACGTTATAAACAATTAGTAATCTTATACAATATATCATCTTCTCTTTTTTATGGAGAGAAAATCAAAATATAATTATCAGCTACATATTTTTTTGTTTATCTAAATTTTAAAAAAAATATAACTTTTTGCAATTTTTTGAAAGATACGTTATGTTAAATACAAACTTGTGCTATAAAAGTCATCCCCAACCCCATATTAAATTTAGAAATATCTTCTTATTTAAAAGCGTAAAAGTCCTCCCCGACCCCAAACTAAATTTGGAAATATTTTCATATTTAAATGATATGTATTATGGGTGGCATGTTCCTTGCAGAAATCTTTAAAGTCATGTTAAATGAAATTAACATTAGCTAATTAAAGTTAAATGTATAATAATATAACATCTCAATAATTTGCATTAAAATTTAAATATCCGAGATTATTAGTGGGAGGCCTTAACCCCTTGATGGTGCATAAATAGAAGCATCATAGTGAGGACTGAAGTCACATTCCATCAACATCCTTTCTTGGTTTTCCTCATTTGTCTTTTGAACGACAAACAGGAGCACTCACTTGCAGTCCAAGCCTTCCTTAATGGCTCTTTACATGCCCACTTCACTACTAGCAACCAATTTCGCCAAATTGGCGGCTAAAAGTACTCGTACCTTAGTCAGATCAAACAACTTGGCTCCTTATCGTCTCCAAATCTGATGCACGGCTGCCACAAAAAGTACTTCTCAAACCATCACTAGGCGATCAGCCAATTACCAACCTCCCCATTGGCACTATGATTATATTTAGTCACTAGAGAGTGATTGTATAGTATGTGTAGCATTTTGTGTCCAATAAATTTGATTAATTTCCAGGATTAATTAGTAGAGGACTAATAGAAGATTTAACATGTAGGGAGAATCATGCAGTAATTGTCTCAAAAAGTTGAAGAAAGATGTAAGGCTCATGCTTGAAAATGTGGTGGATCCTTTAGATCAAATGGAGCTGATTGATACCTTGCAAAGACTTGCAGTGGATTATCACTTTAAGGATGAAATAAAGAGAATTTTGAATACAATATACAGAAATAATTGCAGCATAATAAACAAAAACAAGAAAGTTTATATGTTGTAACTCTCGAATTTAGATTGCTACGACAACAAGGGTACGGTATACCCACAGGTACAATAAATTCCTTCAAAATAATTTAATAAATTTAACATTAGAAAATATTATTAGTCATATATTGAAATAATGTACTTTGCATTTCCTTTTGTAGAAATTTTCAATGGTTTCAGGGATGAGAAGGGAAGCTTCAAGTCATCTGCCAACGATGATTGCGAAGCGACTTTATCTCTGTACGAAGCTGCGTTTCTTCTGAAAGAAGGAGAATAAAGTATCTTCCATGATGCTAGATATTTCACGACCACATACCTGAAGGAATACATTAAGCATAATGAGGATCAATATCTTTCTTCGTTAGTGAACCATGCATTGGAGCTTCCTCTTTATTGGAGAGTGTGAAGTTTGGAGGCAAGGTGGTTCATTGATGTGTTCAAGAGAAGGAAGGATATGAATTCTATCTTACTTAAGTTTGCTAAACTTGACTTCAACGTTGTGCTAGCGATGCACCAAGAAGATCTCAAGTACGCTTAAAGGTAAGTGAATAGGTAATTCATTAACTAGAATGCTTGGAACCACAAACTAAATCTTGATTTGTAAGTGTATATATTTGCGTTAATTGCGATGGACTAATAATAATGTTCCTCATATTATGATAAAGATAGTGGAACAAAACATATTTCGGTGAGAAGTTGAGTTTTGCAAGGGACAGGTTGATGGAGAACTTCTTATGGACTGTTGGGGTGATATTTGACCCACAGTTTGGATTTTGCAGGGGGAATGGCTGTGGTACATTTGATGTGCAAAAATTGTAAATTCGAACTCTTTACAAATGTCGTCGACAGGTTGATGTCTCAATTGGCAGTTCTAATACGTTTATATATTTTAATCGATCTGCATTGAGATAATATATTTACTTTTTCAAGTATAAGTCTTCAATAATTTCACTCTAATTTTAGGTGGGATATCAATGAAATGGCGCATCTTCCATACTACATGAAGATGTTATCTTGTTCTCCTCAATTCAATTAACGAAATGGCTTTGGATGCTCTCAAAGAACAAGAAGTGATATTAGTTCTGACTTGAAGAAAGCGGTATTGATCTTATATTCTATTTTTTACTACATTTATTTAAGATACAACGTTCTTTAAAAAAATTTCCTGTTTTTATTTGAAAAGTTATTCATTACAATGTCGTGTTTTTCAGTGGGCAGATATATGTAAAACATAATTAATGGAGGCAAAATGGTTCTCTAGCAGATACATCCCAACTTTTGAAGAATACATTGCAAGTGCTTGGATTTCAATATCAGCAGCCGTAATTTTTGGTGCATGCTTATCATTTTATTGCAAATGCCACAACGAAGGAGACTTTGGGAAGCTTGGAGCAATATCACAACATAATTCATTGCTCTTCAACATTTTTACGACTGGCAAATGATCTAGGAACATCATTAGTGAGCTACCTAAAATCTCTAATTTACGACTGTTATATTTCTCATTGTTTGCAATGATATATATTGTCTCATATTTATTTATTGTTTGGTCTTTTTCTTGACTGATTTAGCTACGCATGAGTTGAAGAGAGGGGATGTTTCTAAATCAATTCAATCTTGCATGCATGAAACTGGGGCTTTTGAATAACAAGCTTGTGAATACATACGGGAATTGATTATCAAAATATGGATGAAGATGAACAGAGACTGGCTCGAAAATCCTCACTTTTCAAAAGCTTATGTTGGAATTGGAATGAACCTGGCAAGGATGTCTCAATGCATGTACCAATTTGGAGATGGACTTCGTATTCAAGACTGGGAGACTAAAAATTAACATGTCTTATCATTACTTGTCAATCCTATTCAATTATAATTCACATATATGGATCTGCCAATTGACCGTCATTGTTGAGATAAAATAAATATTAAAAAAAACTGTCTTTTTATGTTGTTAATTTATATGAATAACAAAAATGCTTCACTTTCCTCTTTATCTGTATGTATTACTTCTTACCTAAATCTGAGCAGAAGTATAAATCTGAGTGCATTGCTTGAAATTGGGCACACATATTGCTAAAATGGGTTTGACCTAGCAGTGCCGCTCTTTGGGTAAGTGGCAATGTGAAGCAAGAGAATAGCCGTATGCATCATTTTGACTAATTTACTTTCTTTATTGATTGTAATGAGATAAATATTTCAATCAACATAATTTACAAATTGATATAGTTTGAGGGAAAAACAATAACAAAGTCGAAAGCAAAAATTGAAGGGGTTAAAACATGGTAATAATAGATAAAATGATTATATATCCGAAAAGCAAAGTATTGGCTATGAAAAGTTGACATTGTACCATGTCTATAATAAATTAACTAGCTAACCTTGCCCCGTGGAGTTCACTTTTGGACGTCCAATGGTGGGAAAAACATTCGTGCTGAAATGATAACTGATAAATACACTTGATTTAATAAAATGGACATAACTCTCAATCTATAAATCAAAATAAAGAGATTCTTGAACTTGGAGCAACATGACCCAATCCTACACAAAGTTGAATAGCAATCAAAAGCCCAAATCCAAAATTTGATGGGCCGAAATTGAGAAACAACAAAACTGAACTGTAGTTATTGCTAAGCCTGACTAGTGTTCAGTATTTTGGCAATATCTCATTGAAGATTTGTCCAAATTGCATTAATTTAGTGGCGATAGAAAGATGAGACAAAAAGCTACAACATTCATATTTTCCACAATGCCTAATTCAATTGTTTTGGTAGCCAAAAATGTGTTGCAAGTTGGTGGAAGGTTTAGTGGTCGAAAATGTGGAAGATTGGTTCATACTAAAATAGTTCTATTTAATCACCTATATAATGACAACTTGAGGAGTTGAATGGGAGAGGAGAAAAATCCTTTCGATTCCATTACATCATTGTATATTACAATTCTCTCTTCTATTTTCTCTTTAGAAATGATGGGAATGAATTGTAAGTTAGGCTACAACTCTTGGGCTAACTTGTATGTGTAATTTATCAATTTCTCTACTTTGATTCTTCCTCGAGGGCTATAAAACTTGTATGTTTGTTTATGTATTAAACTCTTTCTCATCTTGTGATTTCTCTTTAATCCAAAAATTATAATTTTCAATTTCATATAAATTCAGTCATGCTTTCTTTATGTGATTCGTGTTGATTTATAATTGTTACTGGTAGTTTCATTTTATGAGTTAATCTTTTACTGCAATATTGTCAAATGATATTTTGTCGCTCTTGGATAACTTGTAATGATGAACGTGGTTAGCAAATATTGCTTGTAAAGTGTTTACGCATATGAAATACATGTGTTTATCAATTATGCCTGATGATACATATTTTTCGATTGATTGTTTGGGATGTGAAACTTTTAATTGAGTTATAATTATTGAATCAAAGTAGGGATTATATTTACAAAACATATGAGTGATTATTGATGCCTTACCTCTTAATTACTATCAATTGCTTCAAATTATTATGCATTGTAGCCTCTTTATAACCAATCACTTTAAAGTTAAATTTTATATCTTTATTATCTTTTTAGTACTTTTGCTTTACTAACCTCTTTCGTTGAAAGTCTTCTTGTGGATTCAACACCTAAACTTATACTATAATAACCGTGGTATATTTTGGGTGTAAACAATGAGAAAGTTCGAAAGAAGGAGGATGAAGTTAAAGATGATAAGAAAGAAGAATGAAAAACGTAGTAAGAATACTTTGTTGACTTTTGTGTCTCACAAACCTCTCCAAAGTTGGGGGTAAGCTGTAATCACTGGATTTATAAGGCTCGAGATTGAAGCGAAGATTTATGTCCAACAGAGAAAAGACCAAAACACCCTTGAGAGTCAAGAAGAGAAGGGTGAAAAGAAGTTGGTGAAGAGTCTGGAAAACTAACATATGACTCTCAAAAATCACAGAAATTAATTCGGTAGGAATGTAGTGATGACTCATATTCCGTTGCAAAGCTACGGATGACTAGTTTTCATAAAAAGTTATGGATCATGAATCGGAGTTGAGCTAAAAATGTTATATATGATTGAAGGGATAAAGGTCTAAAGGGGCTGCATCGAAGGATGACAACAAAGGAAAGGGGGCCGAAAGGAAATTGCCTAGTCGGCAATCAGATAGCCTCCCAGCCATCTAATCGATGCTCGAACATTGGTCAATGGCTCTAGCGATGGCCGCCCAGGCCTTGGGCTTATTTTCAAAAATTTCCTTTGGGACCTTCCTTTTTTATCTTCACCCCTCTCCTATATAAACCTTACTCCTCTCACTTTGCAATTCACACTGATTGTCGAATACAATCATCTCTTTCGTCTTTTTGAAGACACATTCAAGAATTTGAGAAGTCTTTTCCAGTATTATTTTTTAGGCACTGTATTGCTCTAGACCCAGAAAGAGTACGTCTTAAGAGCAGAATTCTCTCCTCCCTCTTATTTTCTCTTTTTATTTTTCTTGCTTAGAATAAGCATGTTTAGGATTTTATTTTATGCTTAGGAGTATGTATAGGGTTATTATGAATTGTTCTAACCTCATTTGTTTTGCAAGATGGATAAGCATGTTGAGGTAAGTCCGCAAACTTTCCCTTTTTAGAATCAAGCTTAGAAATTTACTTTCTTTGCGAATTCTTAGAAACATGTGTAGAAGTAAATGCTTAGAATTATGCTTAAGCTCACATGATTAGAATCATGATAGAAGAACTTATTTGCTTTGATAAATAATATGAAATAGCATAGAATAGGTACAACTACCATTTTGCCCTTGAATCCTATTGATTGTTGGATGTTTGAATTAGGCTAAAAATGCCATGATTTGGCTAGAATATGCCATGAATGACATGTTAGGCTAGAAATGCCATCATAATTGATATAAATTATGCTAGAATAGCAATAGGTAGAATACAATGATAGAATTTATTAAATCTAGGCTAGAATGCCATGATATTATAATTTGTTGATTAATGCATGGATTATTATAGAACTGTAATTGTATGAATGCCATGAAGTGGTGGTGGACTCGCATTGATGGTAAGGGACTGTCACTATGAAGGAATGATTTAATGTATGAATGAAGGTCCAATAGACGTTGAATCGACTCACGTATGGTGGTGAGGAATTCATCATCTATTGAGTCTCGAATAGGCCATTTGTATTTGACATTATGGATGAATATTTTATTTTATTGAAGAATAAAAGTGATATAATCCTCTTCCCCTTTCTCCATATGGAAATGTAATATTTTCTCCGCCCTCTTTCTATATATAAATATACAACTGCCATTGCTTAAACAATCACCTTATATGTTTAGCGAAGATAAAAATGAGAATTTGTATTTGCCAAGTGGAGGTCAGATTCACATCCGACGGGTCGAAAGACTTGTACCTAACTTCCTGAACCCATATCTGGCTTTGACACAATATCGTGGTCACAGACGCTCTAGCGGGATCAAAGCACTGTTCACAGTGACATGGATAAGCGTTGCAGACACTGGATTTTTGAGGTTTGATAATGAAATGAAGACAAATGTCGAGCAAAAAAAATGACCAAAATGCCCTTGAGGGTCAAGAGAAGAAGGGTGAAAATAAGTTGATGAAGAGTTTGGAAAACTGATACATGACTTTAAAAAATCAATAGAAATTAATCCAAGAGGAGTCTAGTGATGAGTCATATACCGTTGCGAAGCTACAGATGTCTACTTTTTATAGAAATTTATGGATCATGAATAAGAGTTTAATTCCAAAAGTTATACATGATCAAAGAAACAAAGGTTTGAAGGGATCGCATGGAGGGATGATAAAAAGGGAAGGGGCTGAAAGGAAATTGGTCGACCGACCATCAGACAGTCACCTGGCTATCCAAGACAGCCACCCAGCTATTGGATAATGGTCGAGCATCCATCAGATGGTCGCCCGATTGTTTGAAAATGGCCGCCCGACCCTCTTGGGTTTATTTTCGGAAGTTAGCTTGGAAAACTTCCTTTTTCGTCTATGCCCCTCTCATATATAAACCCTATTCCTTTCACTTTGCAAGTCACATCGATTATTGAGTACAATCATCTCTTTCTCTCTCTTGAAGACACACTCAAGAATTTGAGAAGTATTTTTTAATATAATTTTTTTACGTATTCTATTGCTCTAAACCCAGGAAGGGTACGTCTTGAGAGCAGAAATCTCTCCTCCTTCCCATGTTCTCTTTTATTTTTCTTGTTTAGAATAAGCATGTTTATTTTTATGCTTAAAAGCATATCTAGGGTTATTGTGAACTGTGTTAGCCCAATTTATTTTGCAAGATGGATAAGCGTGTCAAGGTAAGTCTGTAATCCTTCCTTTTTTTAGAATCATGCTTAGGACTTTATTTTCTTTGCGAATGCTTAGAATCATGATTAGGAGAACATGCTTAGAATCATGCTCAAGAGCACATGACTAGCATTACGATAGGAAAATTTATTGGCTGATATGAATGCTATAAATTGGATAGAATAGGAAAGAATTACCATTTTGCCCTTGAATGTCTTGTTTGAGCTAGAATAGCTATGATTGATTTCAATTATTGGAATTAGGCTAGAATATGCCATAAGTGACATGTTAGGCTAGAAATGCCATGATAATTGATATGAATTATGCTAGAATAGCTATAGATAGAATTACCATGATAGTATTTATCAAAATCTAGGCTAGAATGTTGTGATACTAGATTATGGCTTTGTTTGGTTTATAATTTGTATGATTTATGAATGTATGAATGCTTGTATATTGAGATGTGTAATTGTGTGATGCCATAAAGTGATGGTGAGGGACAATTATTTAGAATGAATATTCAAATATATGGACGTATGGAATATTTTATTATTGTTGGAGAACAAATGATGTAATCATCTTCCCTTTCCCCCATGTTTCAAAGGAAATGTAATCCATTCTCCTCCCTTTTTCTATGGATGTTTGTAATTGCCGTTGATTGAATAATCATCTGGCATCATAAAGAAGATAAAATGAGTAATGAGTGCATAAAATGAATAATCTAAGTGGACTAAGTAACAACACGAGATATTTCTATTTGATATTTCCCAAGTGGACGCCGGATTTACATGCAGACAAGTTGAAAGACTCGTACTAACTTCTAGAACCCATCTCTGAAGGGATGATGGTAGTTTAGGTCCCAAAGCGACGGATCGTATTACTCCCATTCATTCCCAATTGAATAATTGGGTGGTGACTCCTTTCTCCAGACGTGCCCATGGCTCGTTTGTGTTCCTTTAAGTCTCAAAAGTGGCTTTGACATAGTGTCGTGGTCGAAAATGCTCTAGCGGATGAAAGATCCATTCGAAGTGGCGACTCCACTGGGGATAAGAGAAGTTGATTACAATGGGAATACCAAATCCTCATACCTCGAGTTGATATAATGAGTCCTTACATCACTGCACTTTTGCACACAACGAGCACGAACTGCCAAAAGTAGCCTATGGCATTGCCATTAGAAGTCTTTGGCTCCGTTTGACCCCTAGACAACCCATGTTGGTGTCACCACCTTTGAGCACCTACCATTGGATTGGTAAAAAAAGAGACAGTCCAAAGGGGGAATCTCTTACTCAAATGAGTCCAAACCATTGGACCCTTGAGACTCAAGCCCATGTAGATGACTTTAGAAATTTTCAATGGGATGAATATCCAAAACCCATGTTGAAATGCATGTCTATGGATGTAAATTCTCCATGTTTAGAATAACATCAACTCGAAATCTCATGGAAACATGAACAAATGCCACATGTCAAGTCACCCATAAAAGAACAAAATGGGTACATGTGCCATGAGTTAAGGTTATCATGACTTTTTGAAAACCATATTATGATAATCATGAAGAATCTAACATCAACATGAATGTTAGAAGTAGGAGAGAGGATCTCACTTTCCCACATCCCATGATGTTGTATGGGGAATGAGGCCAAAAAACCTAGGAAAAAAGACTTGACCTCACTTGTGTAGGAGGAATAAGGTTGGAAGGCTGAAAGTGTGTCTATGCCCTTGTATGAGCATGCATCATATCATGCATACATGCATGCATGTATGGTATTAACACTTTTGTTTTGTAGTCACCATAGCTTGGGTTAGATGAGGTGGTCGTTTGATAAGATACGAAGACGAAATGCATCACCCAACAATAGCGATGCAGAAATGATTCAGTTGAGAGCTGACATGACCACGCTCCAACAGCAAATGACCCAACTCATTGAAACACTCAAAATTAGGCCCAACCACATGGGTCAGCCTCCGAACAAAGCTAATGGTGGCAAAAATGGCAAGACAAGCCAAGGTAGAGACAAAAAGAAAAGCCAAATCAACTAAAAAGAACCCGAATCGGTCAGGCAGTTGGCCAAAGATGTGGAAAAGATCCAATCTCTCTTAAAGAAGAAGGGACTGAAAAAGGTCAAAGACCTTGACGACATCTTGCTTATGGGGAATCAATAGTTACCTCCAAAGTTTCGTCTACCAGACTTGCCTAAGTTCAATAGAAAGGGGAATGCTGAAACACATTTGAGGCAGTATATAGCTATTACAGCTACTACTTCTTTGACGAATGAGCACATTTGAAAATACTTCAAGCCATCTTTAGAAGATGATGCGATAGTATGGTATCATGATCTCCCAAAGAGAGCTCGAGAAGATTGGGATGAACTTCCTCAATAGTTATGGAACAATACCGCCACAATACCCAAGTGGAGGTTATGTTGAGGGATTTGGAGACGATGAGGTAAAAGCCCAGCAAGACTTTTTTAGAGTGTTTAGTTTGTTGGAGGGCCAAAGCTGTCAAGATGACCACAAAGCCTGTGGAGAAGGACTAAGTCAAAATGGTGATCAATAGAGCCCATGCTTTCATCAATGATAGATTGGTGGGTTTCCTTATCAAAACATTTGAAGATTTGTATGACTCAAACATCCAAACAGAAGAATTGGAGCCTAGATAGAAGAAAGGCACTCATGGCTACCCTCAAAGAAATCAAGGGCAGTATTACCAGCCTAGTAGGCCTAGCATGAAGCAAGAGGTGAAAGTAGTTGCTCCATAAAGGAGATTCAGTCGTTTGGGAAGGCCACTTTCCAAAATCTTTAAGATTGAGAGTTGAAGGGTTGCAACCATTGCTGCTAAGAGATTCTAAACCTGCTAAGAGATTCCATCAAGTGACTGGTCACAAGATTGACGATTGCACTTGCCTTCGCCATGAGATCTAAGACTTGATTGATAAAGGGTAGATTCTTGACCCAGAGACATATGAGCCCAACACCAAGCTAGGCTGAGAGAGCCAAGAGAAGGAAAAAGTCCAAACTAGAACAAATCGTTAGAAAGGTGGTCCCAACAAAAAAGCCTAAGGCTGAAGAGCCCAAAGAAGAAGAACTCAAGAAGATCATTGAAAGGGTGGAAGATGAGCCCGTTTATTTGGCAGCCAAGATTCACACAAAGAAAGGTGGATGGACCAATATTATAGTGAAGGGTGTCAACCGAAGCTTAGAACCTAAACTTGTGAATCTTAGTGACCAAAAAAAAGAGGAGTCCAAGAAGAAGAAGAAGAAGAAGCTCAAGTGACACCCATCAAGAAGCCTACACCATCAAGCTCATTTGCCTAGAAATGGATGGCTAGAAAATGGGCTAGAAAAGGCCCACCACCTAGGAACTCAAGGTGAAGAAGGTTAGTGAAGCTAGGAAAAGGAAGCAAGATGAGAGTCTTGTGAAGAGAGAGAGCTTGCCGAGAAGGTGTAAGGAAGTGAGGGTCATGGGAAATTGGGATGACATCCTTCAAGTTAAGACCCTTCCAAACTTTTGGGCTAACTTTAGTAGCAATGATGAAGAAGAGATGACAAATGACAAATGAACACATGAGGGAGAAACACTTAGGGGTAAGAGAGAGAATGTCCAAGGAGTGGTAGATTTTACCATGAGAAGGACAAGGAGAAACCAACTGAGAAAATAGTTGAGAAGGGCAAAGAAGTCGCCAATGAAGAAGCTAAAGAAGAAGAGGATCAGGTGATCAAACATTTGAAGAAAACTCAAGCGAATGCTTGCATTTGGGATCTACTTATATCATCCCAAAAGCATAGAGAAGCCATGGCGAAAGCCTTGGCGGAGGCAGAGATTTCGATGGCTGCCACTCCTAGTGAAATGTTGACCGCCTTGACTAGAGCAACACCTAAGGGAGACACCTTTATGGATGATGATCTACCATTCGAAGGGATAAACCATAATAAGCCATTGTTCATCACTGCAGAGATGGGTGGGAAGATGTCTCCTTGCATCATGGTGGATGATGGGTCCGCCATCAATATTGTGCCTATGAAGATATTGCACAAGTACAGAGTGAATGAAGTAATGAGCTTGAGCCTTGTGAGATGGTGATTAGGGCTTATGGTAACTAAAAAAAAAGTACTATCAGGATTTTCAAAGCTTTAGTGAAGATTGGCCAATTGAAGTGATGACAAAATTCACAGTCCTTGACATTCTAATCACATTTGCTGCCTTGTTGGGACGGGCATGGTTCCATCCACTTGGTAGAGTTCCTTCCACTTTGCATCAAAAAATCTGATTCAATAGGGATGGAGAGATCATAACCTTTCATGCAACCTCAACAATTGCACCAGCTACTTTGAGTGTCAAGGTTGAAGAAATACCTTACGTGAGTGGTTTTCAAGTAGCCACGATTGACGAAGTCAGCCCAATCATTGCTAGAATAATGAAGAAACAAGGGTACATACCAAGAAGTGGACTTAGGAGAAATGGATGCGACCTTCCTTCTTTTCCAACCTTCAAAGGTCAAACCTCTGGAAGGAGGTTGGGCTATGAATCTAAAGGGAGAGAAGAAAATGATAAGCCCACGAAAGGAAAATTCATCAAATTTGTCAAAGCCCAAGAAACGAAGTATGTAGGAGCTACTGACCATGGGTTTTCCAGGGAATATTGAAGCTTGGATTTGAGATCTTCAAAAACATCCTTTAGGGGGGAGTCTTTAAGGGGGATAACTTGGTAGGAGAGGTGGGAAGGATGACCATTAAGGAGGAGAAGCCTCAAGAACAAACACCGCTAATGGATCTATCCATTGACCTTGCTACTTTCATCGAGGAAGGAATTAAAAGTGTATATTATAAAAATATGTTTGTACCAACCTCTTTGAAGAAAAGGACATTGTTTATGTTTCAAAGTTTAATGCAATGAAGAATAATTTTGCTTACTTGTTTGATGTCTTTCCTAATGGCATTATGCATCATAATTTGCATTTCACTAGCATATTTGAAATTCATACCATTCAAACTCATGACATTAATCTTGTTACAATCGAAAAACCTAAGAACATATGCATTGCACTTGATACAACTCCTGAAGAGAGAGAGAAATTTGAAAGATTATTAAAGAAACGTGAAGAAGTGTTCTCCTGGTCCTATGACGACATGCCTGGAATCGACAGAAGCACCTCTACACATACAATTCTGACTTATCCGTGAAACCAGTTAAGCAGAAGTTAAGAAGAATGAAGCCAGAGTTCTAAACAAATTGAAGCCAAGTTTCTAGAAGTGATGAAGTATCCGGGATGGTTAGCCAACATTGTACTAGTACCAAAGAAGGATGCAAGGGTTCAAATGTGTGTGGATTACTAAGACTTAAGCAAAGCCTTACCAAAGGATGATTTTCCTTTGCCTCATATCGATATGCTGATGGATAATGTTGCCACTAGTATGATGATCCCTTTTGTAGATGGGTTCTCGGGATACAATCAGATAGTGATGGCCAATGAGACAAGATGAAGACGACCTTCATTATAGAATGGAAAACTTACTACTACAAGGTGATGCTCTTCGGTTTGAAGAATATAAGGGCTACTTACCAATGAATGGCGACAACGCTATTCCATGATATGATGCATAAAGAGATAGAAGTTTATGTAGATGACATGTTGGTGAAGTTCAAGACTCGAGAAGGTCACTTTGAGGCCTTAGACAGATTCTTAGAAAGGATGAAGAAATACAAGTTACAGCTAAATCCAAAAAAATGTGTCTTTGGAGTTACCTCGTGGAAGCTGTTGGGGTTTATAGTTAGCAAGAAAGCAATAGAAATGGATCCAGCCAAGGTGAAAGCCATTACGGAGATGCCGTCACCTAAGCCCGAAAAAAGAAGTTCTAGGGTTTCTAGGGAAGATCTAGTACATCAGTCGATTCATCGCTAAACTAATAAATGTTTGCATACTAATCTTTAGGCTTTTGAAGAAGAATCAACCGGTAGAATGGAATGATCAATGCCAATAAACATTCGAAAGAATTAAGAAGTACTTACAGAACCCACCAGTTTTAAGACCACTAAAACCTGGGAAGAATTTAATTTTTTACTTAACTTTTAAGGAGGAGGCTATCGGTGCCATATTGGCACAAGAAGATAAGAAGGGTATAGAGTATGCCGTCTATTATCTTAGGAAGAAGTTGCTACCATATGAGATAAAGTATAGCTACGTGGAGAAAACTTGTTTAGCCATGGTCTGGCTCTCAAAGAAATTGAGGCACTATTTTCAGTTTTACAAAATTAAGGCTATCTCGAAGAAGGATCCAATTAAGTATCTTATGAGGCATCAGTATTGGTGGGGAAGCTAGCAAGATGGCTGGTGTAGTTATTAGAATTTGACATTGAATATGTTATCAAGAAGGTGGTGAAAGGAAGAGTAGTGGCAGAATTCTTGGCCACGAACATGGTTGACGACAATGAACCATAGAAGTTGGAATTCCCAGATAAACATTGAGGGGTAATCTTGATAGTGGGATGGAGAATGTTCTTTAATAGAGCTGTTAATCGACACGATGATGGAATAGGAGTTATTTTAGTGTCACCAACTAAAGAAGTCATCCCATTCGCCAAAAAGTTAGAGTTTAAAGTCACCAACAATGTGGCCGAGTATGAAGCCTGCACCTTTGGTTTAGATATTGTTATTGCCATGGGTATTGATGAAGTAAAAGTGCCTTTTTGGGTTTGAAAACCAGGTTGCTCTACATATACTTCCCCCATAATGTAACTATTTAAAAATGCACTTTTGACATCCATTTGATATAATGTAAAATTTTTATACATGCAAAAGTACACAACATTCTAATGGATTCTAATCTAACAACCAGTGCAAAGGTTTCCTCATAATCAATACCTTCTTCTTAATTGTATCCTTGAGCAAAAAGTCTAGCTTTGTTTCTAATAATGGTCCCTTTTTCATCCACTTTATTTCTAAAAATCCATTTAGTGCCTATAATAGAATGATTTTTAGGCCTAGGGAATAATTCCCAAACTTGACTTCTCTTAAATTGATTCAATTCTTCTTGCATAGCCAAAATCCAACTTTCGTCATTTTCAGCTTCTTTAAAAGATTTTGGTTCAATTTGAGAGATGAATATAAAATGATTACGAAAGTTCCTAAAAGAAGATCTAGTTCTCATACCTTGTGATGATTCACCAATAATGAGATCTTTAGGGTGAGCTTTTGCGTACCTCCATTCCTTTGGTAATTCTTGGGAAGAATTATTTACTTTTTCGAGCTTTTCTTGTTGAATTTGTAATTCATCTTGGCTATTTTCATCATGCCTTGATTCCTTAATTTGCCTTTCTACCTCAATAATATCATCGTCAATATCACCCTATCTGATTACGCTTCCTTTGGCATTATCACTGAAAGTCACATATCCTCCTTTCTTCATGATTAATCTTGAGAACTTGGAGGTATCTCCGGTCATGTGCCTTGAGCATCCACTTTCTACGTACCACTTGCGTTTGCCACTCCCTTGTTTCTCATCTTCTCTTAAAGCCATGAAGCACATGTTTGCCACTTTGTAATCTTCTTCTTCGGTGAAGCTAACCTCACTATCATCCCAATTTGTGGCTTTCATTGCTTTGGATTTCTTGTCTTGATTCTTGATGTATGGACAATGCATTTTTACATGTCTTAGTTTCTTGCTCTCATAAAAAGTGATTTGATTCTTTTTCTTATCTTGCTTTGAGCTTTGCCCTTTGTACTCCTTTCTAGAATTCTTCTTGAATCCTTGGTTTCTTCTAATCATCCCTTTTAGCTTTTATGTGATGAATGCAAGATTTTCATCATCTCCTTCGTCATCGGAGTTATCTTCTTCTTTCATTGAAGATTTGAAAGCAATATTTTTCTTTTTCTTGAAATCTTCTTTATTCTCCTTCAAGGTGATTTCATGAGTCATGAGAGAACTCATTAGTTCTTCTAATGGTAGTTCAGTGAGGTCCTTTGCTTTTTGAATTGACATCACTTTTGGGTCCTAATATTTTGGTCGACACCTAAGAATCTTTCTCATCATTTCAACATTAGAATAAGATTTACCAAGAGATTTCAAACCCTTGACAATATTTGTAAATCTAGTAAACATTTCAGAAATTGATTCATTCCGGTTTCATCTTAAAAAGCGCATTACTATGAACTAGCATACTAATTTTAGATTCCTTAACTTGACTAGTTCCTTCATGAGTTACTTTAGGTGTATGCCACATTTCTTGTGCCATAGAACAAGTAGATATTCTGTTAAATTTATTTCTATCTAGAGCACAATATAACATATTTATAGCTTTAGCATTCAAACTTAATTTCTTTTTATCATCTTCACTAAACTCTTTAGGTTCTTTAAGCATACTTTCTCCATTTTAAATTTTGCTACGAACAAAAGGTCCTTCCAAAACAATAAACCATAAATCATAATCAAAAGATTGTAAGAAAATACTCATTCTATTTTTTCAAAAAGAGTAATCACTTCCATTAAAAAATGGAGGTCTAGAGATAGAAGGCCCATTAACATATGAAGTTGGATTAAAAGTTGTCATAGCTCAAAATCGGTTAAGATTTTAAAAAAATGAGCAACCTTGCTCTGATACCACTTGTTGACCCAGGTATGGCAACCCAAGAGGGGGGGTGAATTGGGTTTTTATTTATATAAATAGATTTATAAAACTTTTTTTGAAAGATCAAAATTAGTTCACTCTTTCTTTAAGAATGAAGGTGATGAAGATGAAATTAGAAGTTATCTGAGAGGCAATCAAGAGAATAATAATAATGAACAATCACAAGTATAAGTAAATTTAAAGAGGATGGGGATAAAAAAAGTGCAATCTCAATTTACATGGTTCGGCAAACCCTGCCTACGCCCACGGGCTTCTAGCTCCTCTACAAGCTAGGCTTTCCACTAAGTTGTAGAATTTTTACAACTTGCTTGATGAACAACCACACCAAGAGTTCTCTCAATTTTTTAACTCTTGATAACACCATAGCAAGAGTTCTGTCAATGATAACTATTATCCTCTACAAAAATGATCTCACTCTCACCATAATACAATAACAAAGACAATTGTTTACAAATACAACTCTCCTCAAAGAGTAGATAAAGAATATAAAAGCTCTATAAACTTGATATTTTTTTTATTTGTTGCTTGATGGATTCTTGTTCAATGCATGGGAGAAGGGCTCCTTTCATAGCAAAATAAGATGAACTTAGCCAAGTGAAGACACCAACTCCAAATTTTCTACCCACCATAAAAACTGTAATCTTGTCAGACATTTTTGTCAATGTTTCGTTTGAAATTTGAAAAGCTGTAAAACATAAAAGATATGCATATTTGAATAAGTTTTCTAACACATTTACAATCAAGTCATTTGGATATCTCTATCTCAAGATATGGATAAAAGAGCATTCGGTACTCATAACAGTTGATTTTTCTTCCTTGTTTCAGTCCACCGAATTGCATGATGATTATGTTAGCCTTCCATTTGAAATTTGAATTTCTTCAAAAAATATGAAATCTGCTCTATTAAATTATCTTTCTAACGCCTTAAGAATCAAGTTATTTGAATATCTCTATCTCAAGATATGTCCAAAATAGCATTCGGTGCTCATGTCAGTTGATTCTGTTTGTCCTTTAACTTGCATAATGATTTGGATAACCTTTCACTTGAAATTTGATTATCTTTGAAACATATAATGTTATTAATTGAGTAAGCTTTATAAAGGCTCAATAATCACATCATTTAGACATTTCTAGAGAAGTATATGACCAATTGATTGAATATTGCTCATGTGTCACATTCCTTGAGTCAAACCTTGTTCTTAAACTTTGGTGTCTTTAACATGTAGTCTTCTCCTTAGCTTTAACGCTTCATTTTAATAAGCATCTTCTTGATTTTACAAGTATTTCATTGATCTTATGCTTACACATAAATAAACATATTAGTAATACCTCAATGAATCAATGAGTATTGTTATCATCAAAATTATCATGTAGCGTTAGTGATAGGTGTCTATTTCTGTATTACTTTCATATCAATTTGTCCATGTTTCTTTACTATATTCCTTGGTATTTTTATGTTTTTGTGTGGTTTTGATGTTTGTAGGAGTTTTGGAGCAACTTGCACAAAAATGGAGTAAAACCCTTCATTTTCACCTCTGCTAGTCAGTGATCTTCTCGGATTTAATTGTATTGATATACAATGAACCCGATGACATATTATATACCGTTGGAAAGCTCTCGAAGTCTATTTTTCGGAGAAATTTACGGTTTATAAATCCATTCAGTGTACCAAAAGTTGTAATCAAAACAGTGTGAGATGTATAGAAATATAATTCCACAAGTCACTGTAGCATGTATAATACAGGGCACTGTAGCAAGTCACTGTAGCAGAGTATTTAAACACATTTTAGGGTTTTATTTTCATAACTTGAAGAGGGGAGAACGTGGTGGAGGCTGCAGCTCTGGAATTCTTTCATCTCTTGGAGTTCTTTAAGGAGAAAGGAAGCTTGGAAAGAGGAAGAACTACAATCCAAAGAGAATTACATCAAATTTGCTAAGTTATTTCCTTCCCTTTCATTTTCTGGAATGTCTCCATGTTGTATTGTATTTACCACGTTCTTAAACATGTGTAACTGAATCTGAATTGGTTGACGGTGATTTCAAAGCCCTTGATATGGTTTTTGTGAGTTGATTGTGTAAGAAATTGTTATCCAATTCTCTAATTGAAGTTGCTAGTATTTTCCCAAATCTAATGCTTATGATTGCTTACTGATTGTATTTGGAATGGCCAACTGAATATAATCTGTTGTTGTCTATTGATAGATTAGAAATCTTGATCCGTAATTGTCATGAATTTCCAATCATTAGTAGCAAAATTGTGATCAGAGATTGCAATTGGAAAATACAACCTAGGTTAAATAATCCGAACCTGTGTGATTATTGTTTAGATCAACCTATCTTTCTTATCGTAATGCTTCCATTGAATTAAATTTAGAGAGCTTGTTCTAGGTTGTTTAATGGATAGAGATTAAATAAAGAGCTTGTTTTGTTTAACAACAAAGTAAGGAAAGATTGGGGATAACAGAGCTTGTTGTTATCTACGGTTGGTAATTTCAATGGTGTAATTGGATGACAATTCTACAATTAATTCGCAAATCCATATCTTGTGGTAGAGAAGGATCCCTTAACCAGGTTTCTCTCATTGATTTTTCAATCTGTTTAAATTTGCATTGTGTTATTCTTTACTTGCATTAATATTTCATTAGTTAATCAATCAACGAAAACCCCCCGTTTATTCTGTTTTTGCTGTAAAATAACAAATTCAATTAGAATCAATCCTCGTGGGAACGATATCTTACTTATCACTTTATTACTTGTGCAACTAGTATACTTGCTAGTTTCGAACGCATCAAGGTTTTGGCGCCGTTGTCGGGGATTGATTTTCTAATCGATTTGTTATTTTGTTTTCATTGTTGATTCATATTTTTTTTGTTTTTCTTTTCTGATTGTTTGTGTTTAGGTGACATGGCAATAAACTTCCAACAATTCGGTATCGGATTTGAGCCACAACTGCCATGGAGAGTAAATGAGGTAAGCACTCCGAACATTGAACAACAACTTTCTGAGCTAACCTCTCTTGTGGAAAACATGGCTGTAGGACATATACAGAAATCTTATACATGTGGAGTATATTCTACCATGGAGCATCCAATGGACATGTATCCAACTTTACAAGAAAAAGATATGGAACAAGCCAATGCCATGGGTGGATTTCCAGGACAATCAAGGAAATGGTATGATCCCTTCTCTAATACTTACAATGCCGGATGGATAGATCATCCCAATTTTAGTTACTGGAATCATCAACCAATCGCCCCAAATGCTATACCAAATCAGCCACAAGGTTTTAATCAACTTAGAGTGCAGCAACCATTTCAAATGCAACCACCACCAATGCCACAACCAGCACCACAACCAGCTTCAGAAAACTCAGGTATGTCACTTCAGGATATTGTTAATACACTTGCCACTAACACAATGCAATTCCAGTAGGAAATTGGGGCAAGTATCCAAAACCTGGCAAATCAAATGGGACAATTGGCCACTAGCATGAGCAAATTCGAGGGCCAAGGCTCAGAAGGATTATCTTGTCAAACAGTGATCAATCCAAGAGAGAATTCTTGTGTGATAACTTTGCAAAATGAAGAGCAATTAGATGTCCTGCCAAAGAAATTACAAACTGATGAAGGAGATGACACCATTTCCACCATGAACAAAACACTGACTTCTCAGGTAAATCCTATAACTCCCATTCCTTCATATGTTTCTCCTCCACTTTTTCCTAGTAGATTTGCAAAATCGAAGGAGGAACAAGAACAAGAAATCCTGGAAACTTATCACAAAATCGAGGTAAATATACCACTTCTGGATGCTATCGAGCAAGTACCTCATTATACAAAATGTCTCAAGGAGTTATGCACCAGCAAGAGAAAGTTAAAAGGGACTGAGAAAGTAAGTGTGGGGGAAAATGTTTCAGCTGTATTGCAAAGAAAAATTCCTCCGAAATGCAAAGATCCAGGTACGTTCACCATTCCATGCACCATTTGTAATACCAAGTTTGAAAGAGCTATGTTAGATTTAGGAGCATCTATTAATGTCATGCCATATTCTATTTATGCTTCTTTGAATCTTGGACCCCTTGCGGAAACTGTTATTGTAATTCAACTTGCTGATCGTTCTAATGCATATCCCAAGGGAGTTGTAGAAGATGTGCTTGTGCAGGTGAATCAATTGGTATTTCCAGCAGACTTTTATGTTCTTGAAATGGAGGATGAGACATCTCACAATCCAACACCGATTCTTTTGGGGAGACCATTCTTGAAAACTGCCCGAACTAAGATTGATGTTCATGATGGCACTCTTACCATGGAATTTGATGGCGCGGTGATTCGTTTCAATATTTTTGAGGCAATGAGGTACCCTAGTGACTTGCATTCTGTTTTTGCAGTGGATGTTATCGATTCTTTGGCACAACAACTTTTTGAGTTAACTCGCAAGGATGCTTGGAAGTAGCCATTAGTGAGCACATAGGGGCAGAAAAATTCCAGAGAATGAGAAAGTGATACAAGTGTATAAAGAAGTGGAGGAAGTATGCAAGCTTGGATGAGACTATAGCCATCACCACAAACAGGTATGATGTTTCGTACATTGAATTGCCTTTATCTAATGAGAAACTTCTTCCCTCTGTGATGAAAGCACCTGCCTTGGAGCTTAAGCCTCTTCCAGATCATTTGAAGCATGTATTCCTGGGTGAGAAAGATACTTTGCCAGTCATAGTAGCAAAGGGCCTTGCACCATTACAAGAAGAGAAACTCATCCGAGTGCTTCGAGATCACAAAACAGCCATTGGGTGGACAATCGCTGACATCAAAGGTATTAACCCAGCCATATGCATGCACCGTATCTTATTAGAAGAAGCATCCAAGCCCACTCGAGAAGCACAGCGGAGGTTGAATCCTCCCATGATGGAAGTTGTCAAGAAAGAAATCCTGAAATTGTTAGATGTGGGTGTGATTTATCCAATTTCGGACAGCAAGTGGGTGAGTCCAGTCCAAGTTGTTCCGAAGAAATTTGGTGTTACGGTGGTTAAGAATGACAATAATGAGCTAGTTCCCACTCGTATCCAAACCGGCTGGCGAGTTTGTATTGATTATCGGAAGCTCAATTCAGCCACCCACAAGGATCACTTTCCTTTGCCATTCATTGATCAAATGCTGGAGAGGTTAGCAGGTCATTCTCACTATTGTTTTCTTGATGGCTATTCAGGATATAATCAGATTGTCATTGCCCCTGAGGATTAAGAAAACTACATTCACATGCCCATTCGGTACATTTGCCTATCGACACAACCCTTATACTTCAAAGATGCATAGAAACTAACCTTGTTCTGAATTGGGAGAAATGTCATTTTATGGTAGATCAAGGTATAGTTTTGGGACATGTTATTTCTGCTAAGGGTATAGAGGTGGATAAATCTAAGATAGATCTTATATGTTCCTTACCACCTCCCACAAGTGTGCGGGATATTCGTTCGTTTCTTGG